>JAQGAF010005307.1:0-12302 GCA_034687865.1 Kryphioiulus occultus | reverse complement strand
ACAAAACGCCGCTTGAGGCGCCTCATACTTTTGCTGTTTCTATAACCCTATTCCAAGCAACTACTGGGACAGCTCCCTCCGTAGAGATCTGCTCCTGCGCAAAGGCCTGTTATTTAAAGCTGTGCTTGTAGGCATCCTTTAGGAAAATGGAGAAGTCTAAGGCATGGCTCTGATAAATTAAACGAATTTAAGTAGTAATACTGGTTTCCTAAGTTCCTTGAAGGTAAATGGTTTGACTTGCCATAAAAATATTTTGTATAAATAAACACTGCAGTTGTAAGGGCTGCTGGCGTAGAATAGTGTGAGGTGTACATGCGTGCGTAATTGGGTGTTCCATTTTTAGCATGCTCTAGCCGGTAAAATTTTACGTATTTTATTCGTACAGTTTTAATGCTTATATGGGGCAGTAATATTAGATTTGCCTTTTTCAGTGTTGCTCCAAGAGCAATGACAAAAGCACATTTTTTACTAATTTGAAAAGTTCATTTCGACAATAATTCAGTTTTTTTTCATTTTTTGTGTTCTGCTATAGATTAATATTGACAAAGCTCATGCCAGTGGACCTAAAAATGGCTGCAGCCCTATTTCGCGTTATGCGAACCGGATCATGCGTATTCAGAGCAGGTGCTTGTGTTCTTACTCAGCCTGCTAGGGCTTGCAGTAGCCGCCCTGAAATACAACAGGATGAGAGAGTTCCTCATTGGGCCCAAACTCCACTCGACCACAAAATATTTAAGGTTTGCAAGAATTTTCACCTTATAGCTTTTGTCATCTAAGACAATCGACATGTACATATTGTGAGATTATTGCTTTATTTTCAGGCAGACACTGTAGAAATCTTATTCGATTCATTTGAAGCAAAATCATTATCTATAATGCAGGCAACCAATGTTGTAAATGCATTGGCTAAGCTAACCTCGCAGACTCCGCTGAAGACTGAAGATGTTTTAAATAATGATAAATTTCAAGATGTTTGTAACATTATCGACCGAAACTTGCAGAGCTTGAATTATCTGACTATGCTGTCGACGCTGAAAAGCTTGCTAACACTCAAAATGCCTATGGATAAGTTTATTATACAGTCTTTGGAGAACGAAGTACTATGGAAGATCCGTAAGATGAGCATGCGACATCTGGTGTTCTTGCTTTCTTTCCATGTGGCTTTCCAGCAAAGTGACGTGCAGAGAAAAATTGTCTCAGAAGTTTTGGAGAAAATTCAACAAAGGTGGTATGAAATTTCTGGAGCCCGCGAAATTTTGACTCTTTTGAAGCTGTTTAGCCATTTTCGCTCAGAGTTCAAGGATAATGTTGAAGACCGAACGATTGAACTGATGAACAAAATGACAGTTGAAGATCAGCAAAAAATTCTGACCGTATTGGCAGAACAGAAATTGCGGCCAATCCACCTGCTTCGAGCTCTATCATTTCATATTTCCAAGCATCAAGAAACGCTTAGCATCAAACAGATGACGAATGTGCTTCATGCAATGGGTACTTTGAATTTCCCAGACTCAGTTCTGCTACAAAGGATTTCTACAGATCTGTTACTGGAAGTCCGTAATATCAACAAATCTTCAATCATTGCTTCATTCTTGACTTCATTTGGTCATTTAAAATGGCGGCATATTGGTGCGTAATTTGGTTTGCAAAGAAGAATGTGGGTTGTCCATCTAGTAATATTTAATTGTGGTACTAAATCATTACGGAAAACTATTTCCTTTCGTTTTAAGAAACTATAAAGATTTGTTTTGGGTGGTTGTATTAGTATATAAGGTTATGCCCTGTTCATGAGCTTGTTTTTTTATGATATGATGTTAAACTTTAAGTTACCCAACCCCATTCAACCTGTCTTTTTATACTATATTTATAAATGAATAATTTCTTTTACATAAGCTCTTCTGGATGCGTTTACGGAGTGGTTCCAAAAGAACCTTGAGCAATGCAGGGTTCAAGATTTGGTGTCCTACGTCTTGACATTGGCTAATGTCAACTTCTTGCCGATGCAAAGTGAAGCCCTCTTTCCTATGTTGTTACAACAGATTAAGCCAGATAATGTTGGGTCGAATGTGATCTGGGTAGATGTGGTGTGGGCCTTGGTGGTTCTGAAGAAAGCTACACCTGCGCATTATGCCAGCGTTTTGACGTCTGAGTTTGTTCAAAAATTACGAGGTAATGGAATTTAAAAAAAAATTGCTCTTGTAAATGAATTTTTTTCAATAGATTGATCTAAATAGAATTACCTGATAAAAAGTCAACGCCATCTCTGCGGAAGTTACTTAACATCGATGCTGTTGCAATTTGGGAATTGCCTGATTATAATGGTTTACGGTTGTCAAAGGATTGTCTAGAAAATCATTTGGTAAGTTTTTGCAACATGTTATGTATCAGTAGGTCAACTTGGTTGTCTGTTTCAAACTTGCTGAAGTCATATGATCTTGCAACCTATTGCTGACCTATTAGCTAACTTTATTGTTTATTACTGAAATGCCATCTGTTTTGAAAACGTTTTGTCATGGCAGTTTTGCTCGATATGTTTTTCCTGTTGTGATCTCATGCTTTCATGTTTTATTATTATAGTCAATGACGTCGAAAGGAGATAAAACTTTGCATGACTCAGTGATACAAACTTTAAGCAATTATGCTCCTAAGGGAAAGTACCTAACATGCAACAAGTTGGTGTTCGCTAACACATATATCGGTAAGAGTATATTGACAATATGGTAATTGTTGTTTTATGTCAGTTGTGGACTAGGTAATTGTTGTTTTATGTCAGTTGTATACTAAATGATGTAGATGCAGAATTCGTTGTTGACAAGGACTGTAAGCCACTTTCACAAGAGGATGCTTCAATTTCTAAAGGAGTTGCTAAGAAACTTCCACCTGACACATATAGGTTAATCGTCATCATTGAGTTTTAGTAGCATCTTGCTCTAATAATTTGAGGGGCTTTTAACCATGTTCATTTTGATCGGCAATGTTATTTTTGTTTTATTTATAGAGTCGCTCTTCTCATTCAGGATTTTAAAGACTTTACTCTACATAGTGTACAGTTGAGTGGACAGAACTGCTTAAATATTCGGGTTTTACAGAATATGGGTTATGTCGTTGTCCAGGTAATTTTCAATTCAAACAGGCCATAATAGCATTCAAAAACTTTTATTTCATGATGTTTTATCATTAATTTATATTTTATTCTGTAGATTCCATACACCGAATACGATTGCCAAGAACCAACTGTTAAAAGATTACAAAATTTACAGAAAAAAATCCAGGATGCAGTTAATGAAAAAAAAACACTCAACAAAACAAAACCTAAAAAATAAATTTGGGCGAGATAATTTTTAGAAAATTAACTTGGATTCACTTCAGGAGTGTGTGTAGCTGCATGGCATTAAAGACATTTCGGTTTTATGAATAAGATTAATTTTAAAACCGCAATATGCTGTAACTGCCAAATTTAATTTGTGGAGTTGTAGAAAACTGAAATAAAGAACCTGGTTGTAGTTTGTTTAAACCAGATAACAGTTTTATTAAATAATGCCTCTTGCCCTTCTTTCTTCAAATCGCAAGCTGAAGCATAATTAAAAATAAATAAGCCGCTGCATCCCTTTGCTTCTTCTCATTTGTCAGCTTGTTTGGGAATCTATTTCTTGGGTAAAATAACCAGTCTACCCTGGTTTAGGCTTAAATGGTTTTATGAATTTTCATAACTCCGATCTGGTCAACAAAATGATAAAATTTAACTAAACCTCTTGAGGAACTTATTATTCCTTCTGGTGAAACATTCATGTCATTCAACCCCTTTTATTTATGCAAACAAATATATTTAGAAATACAAGTCATTTTCTACACAACTTGACATTTCATAAAAACCGCCATTTTTAAATCGTCACCCATAATGCAACAGCAATTCACGCTTTGCCATCCTCCGTGGTTTCTTGTCGTGCGCATTTGGGATTTTTGTATTGAATTTTTTGCCTTTTAGAAGGAAATATGACTGACAATCAATCAACAAGTAAGGCAAATTGTACATTTTTGTTTAAAAAACGACCTGCTCGAAAGGATCAATCTAGAAAGCGTGAAATCAAGGAAATAGAACGGAGTAAGTGTTCGCTACACAACTCATCAATTTGTTCAGTGGTATTGTTTATAACTAACGTAATGATTCCGTTGTAGGTTCAAGCGAAGATGAAACTGTAATCGTTAAAAAGGATAAGAAGCCTGTCTCCAGCAATCCTATGATACAACGGGTAGGCATATCGGAGAGTCATTGCATGGGAAAAGTAACCAAGGAAGAAATACATGTTTCACATTCCAATTGATTTGGTTGAAGGGTGCAAATGCCCCCTTTCCCTCCTGTATGCGCCCATGTTCGCTGAAGTCCTTGAATTAATTATTAAGAGCTATTCTATTAAAATTGTATTTCAGACAAACAGAAAGAAACATAAATCATATGATGTCGTGGGATCGGACAGTGAAGATGATGAATTAAACTCCGATAAAGTAGTGGTTTCATATAAATCCACTAGGTCTGGAGTAGGTCTTATCTTTCTCTTGCATTCTGTCATTATTTGGAAAATAATGCAACATTTTTTTGAAGATGACCTTGTTATTTCCAGGCAAGAGAAGGACCCAGGGACATGGGCGCTACAGCTACTCTTGAAATTGAAACTGAGAAACACCTTGATGCACAGGCGATATTTGAGAAAGCGTTGGAAGTTAACAAGGTTGATAAATTACTTAAATTAAAATGGATTTTATTAGACTTTGTTGAACTCTGTTTTAATGAAACTGTGTGTTATAGAGCTTGAAAGGTAAAGAAGATGATAAAGTTTATAGAGGTTTAAATAACTATGCCCAATATTATGAAAAAAGAGATACGGCACAAGGCAATGCATCAAGTGGAATGGTCCGGTAATTTTAAGCATTAAAAACTTAAAAATGAACATGAAATTTCCAAGATAGGTGAATGTAAATAACTGGGTAATCGGTTTTATAGAAAAGGTCCAATACGTGCCCCGGAACATCTTAGAGCTACTGTACGTTGGGATTATCAGCCTGATATTTGCAAAGATTTTAAAGAAACTGGATTTTGTGGATTTGGAGGTAAGTAATTCTCAAGTTTTTCTATTGTTAATATTATCAGTCTCTAGAACATGTTATCTATAATTATCTACACATATGACAAAGCTATATTTTTATTTCATTAGACAGTTGCAAATTTATGCACGATCGATCTGATTACAAACATGGATGGCAACTCGAAAGAGAAATCGATGAACATGTTTATGGGCAAGAAGGTAGTTTTATTGTTTCTGCAGTTATTCTTTACAAAGTGGATAACACGTGTTAAATGAGGTAATTATATTGCAGATGTATCAAAATATGAAATCAGCTCAGATGAGGACAGTCTGCCCTTCAAGTGTAGTATTTGCAGAAAATCATTTAAAGATCCCATTGTAACAAAGTAGGATTTTTCATCAAATCTACCTGCAATGTTGGATGCTGTAAATTGTTATTGAAATGGTTTATTTAAATAATCAATGCTTTTTAGATGCAAGCACTATTTTTGTGAAAAATGTGCTTTAGCAAATTATAAGAAGACTCAACGATGTTATGTCTGTGCTCAACAAACAAACGGAGTGTTTAATCCTGCTAAAGGTGAGATATTTCTAGAATATAAAAAAGAGAAGCGCTAAAACAAAATTATTTATAATATGCAATTTATTGTTTAGAAATAATTTCAAGATTGAACCGTCAGGAAGGCCAGCAGGACGACTCTTCCAGTAGTGAAGATTAAGACTGTAAATACCATAATTTGAAAGTACCAGTGAACATTTTTATTTAACAATTAAATGAAACACGTCTTAATTATTTATTAATTGTTAATGTTTTCCAAAGAATATGTACACAATGACATCAGTTTTAAGTAGAGCAGTCTAACTACGCACTAACCAACTAGAATTAGGTTGTAAAACAGTTATTTATGGCTGGGAATCCAACCTTGTGTACAAATCAATTTAATCTTGGAATGATGGTGCTGAAGATGCCCTCTCATTTCTTAACGGAAGTCCTCTGCACTAAACATGCCCTAAAAACAAAATTAAAACAAAAGTTCAAGACCCTTTTAAAAGCATCCATTTTTTTTTTGGATATATGGGGTATGCCTACAAAATTTGCAGTACAAGCAACATTTTGACCTAATGAGAGGTTTCATAACTATTATTTACCCTTGCACGACGCAAAATCGAGTCTTTCGTTGGATCATAGGGCTGATCTTTTGATGGAATTTCCAGGACAGCAGGTATTGGATCAGAATGCCCATCAATAGCATGTCGAATCATTTCAGCAATCTTTGGTTAGAATAATGACATTCTTATTAGTGCACACTAGTTTGTATACGTAACACATATAATCAAACATTTAGTGCTTACATTCTGATTGATTAAAATTATATCTATGTCTTCCCTGCGCAAAAATCTTTTAAAGCACTCCTCTACTTCACTAACACTAGTATCTGGAAAAAACGAAATTATAGTAATTTGACCCACTATCACTATTAATATACTTGAAACGAATATGTTCCTAAGCCCTATACCTGCAATGCTAGAACGTTGGGTTGAATATACACTTGCATGCAAAAAAATCTACTGACCTTCATGAATCGAGTAAAAATGTGTTTTTCTCAGAATCCAATTGAAAATCGGAAAAATGTGTTTTGTAGACAATCGAACATTTGGTTTCTGAGAAAAACGCATTTTTACTCGATTCATGAAGGTGAGTCGATTTTTTTTGCACGCAAGTGTATTAGGGTAGGTCTAAGTTTAATGAATCCCTATCATTGCAGATTTCGAGATTATGGTACTCTTACTTTTATCAACCACCATGAAATTTGGTTGTCGAGATTTATTCATCTCCCCAATTCCACCCAAAAGAAACCCAACACAGGTATCCTGAAATAATAACAAATATACAAAACTTGTGTTTCAGAGAACTATGCAAGTAATTTCATTATCGATAATTTTGCAAAAAAAATTATTGACACTATCTTTTATAGTATTATTTTGTTCATGGATTATATTTCACATGGATACAACTGCATTTCACAACCACACTAGTAAAACGCCCACTTTTGCCAACTAGGGCTTGGATCCTCTTTTGCAGGTTATGATAGCTGTAACATGAATGCTCCAATGTAGACAAGATTTGCATCGTCCTTGAAAATGATTCGAGTCTAGGCATTATTCTAAAAAAAAAAGTAAGTAATAATTCAGGTGTTTTCACTTGCCTCATCTCCTATTACAGCAATTAGTTTTCCTTTAGCACCTGCAATCGCCATTTTGAAACTGAGAGAGCGACTGCTGTTGCCTGGACATTTCCAGACATAAGCCGCCGGTTGTGATAAAAGATCGTTGGGGAGGAGCGCCGATAATTGAGCAGTTCCTGAAGTTTGTATAACTGTTTTGATAAAGAAATTTGCTGGAAAGTAACATCCCAAAGTTAGTATTTCGTTCTTTAGTCATTGGTAAGTGTATAACTTAACAATTAAAATAATTATTAAGTTGAAATAAGCAGCTAAATCGATGTATATAGAGTAGGCCTTGGTATAGAAAACGATGCATATGATCCAAATATATTAGAGGTTCACTTTTTAGGCATCCCGTAGAACGAGGGATAAAGAAATACGAATGTGAAACGTACTGCTTATACAGTAGATAACATTGAAACATTTTATGGTTATTTATAAATATAATTGTATGCTAAAGTATCGATGATTTGGAATTGAGCTATCGAATCTATAGATCTTTCGCTGACAGTTCGCTTATTCGTCTGATTGCATAGCTTGCCTTTCATCTATACATACAGTATGTAAAAATTGTTAAAAATAACTTGATATTTTTTTGTAGATAGAAAGATTTTCTTTTACTTTTATTGTCACTATATAAAATACCACATTATTTTTAAATTGCAGATGAAATATATTATGCAAATTATGATGATCGAATGATCATGATTGAGAGTTACGGCCATGATTTTATTTTTCTGTATTGTCAGCATAGAAGAATTCGGAACTATAATTTATTATTCTCTCTGCACAGCTATGACCTCATTAATGAAACCAACATAATTATACTTGCGTCCTCTTTAATGTTGACTGTGACCGAATAATCTAATAACGTTATTATTTGATAATAACGCATGGTTCATTATGGTCATCCATTTGTCATGGCCATGGCCTGCTGACTGATAAAAACTTTTTAAAACATATGCCATTGTGTGATTATCTATTCTGTAATGAATCTATGTAGTCTACCCTTATAGCACATTACTTAGTTCCATATTTGTGAAACTCTTATTGTTATGTTGCTTTTTGTCTAACTTTCTGTTTTATACTCTTACAGACGAAGTTGGTATGCGATTTTCTAATTGCCTTCAAGGCAAAGCCTCCCATGAAGCCTTACTCAACGTACACGAGGCTGAACTTCATTTATTGGAGAATGTCAAACGCTGCATTTGTGCCCGGATAAAATGTGATCGTGATTATGCCCTAGCATTAAATTCATTTTCGCTTCAGTCGCAGAAGGTTGAAAGAGGTCCAGAACTCAATGGCAGCTTGGTGACAAAGTTATGTGGAACAAAACATTATTAGGGTCTCTTTTGAAATTCAAATATTAGTTTGCTGATCAAAAACCAAGTTTGTCAGCATTCTATAATAACAAACCAGTGTTAGAATTAATATAAACGCTTCATAATCCTTTATATCCTTGAGTTTGGCCTTGACTTTTGATATGCTTTCTGGTATCTAAAGTTTGGAAATGTAAAAATATTTTTTTTTGTTTTATAGAAACTATAGGCAAAGCTTTTCCAAATGTATAATGAACACTGCTAAGATCATACGAAAAACTCATTCAGTTGTATACTATTTTATTTACAGGCTTGGCAAGTGATTGTAGAAGAAACGGAGGCCTTAGGGAAGCTTATTAAGCATAATGCTGATTATCTGTCAACATACACTTTAGAAATGATAAATTCACTCATTTCGGAAAAGAGGGCTTCTCGTAAACTTTATCTTGAAGAGCGCAATAGGATAGACATGGAGTTATTAATGGTATATTTGCTCTACAATTTCATATTCATTTACTGGTGAAAATGTAATGATCAGCTTGTCGTCATTTTTATGGTTTAAAATTAGTTTCAAGATGTTGTTCTAAAAACTCGTATTGAATACAAAAAGTGCCTGGAAGCTTGCCGAAGTGCTAGAGTTAAATTTGAAGAACATTATTTAAAAGGTGATTACTCAATTTTTAAATTATTTATTGTTATCTATGAACTTTCGGTAATTGATCAATTCCTTGTAAACTGCTATACAGGGTTTTCAAAAAATATTGTTGGGAGGTATGATCGTTAATAATGCAAAAACTACACAATTCAATAGTTTTTGTGTGTGCAACAAGAAAGAAGAACGACTTTGTTTCAGATAACGAGAATTGCTGAATATGTTCAATTAAAGATGTTTTAGCAAAACATTAAATGCCAGAAAGGAAATAAAGCTTACTTTAATTATTAACGATCATAAGCCCTATTATTAGTGTGAAGCTGCTATAATTAAGCCAGTACGTATCAATTTAGGAAAAACAAGCCGGAAGTTAGATGACGTCAAGGATAAATATGTCAAGACCTGTCGCAAGCTTCATCAAACCCATAACGATTATATGTTGCTATTATGTGAGGCCTCTCAATACGAACGTGATTTTCGAACAGTGCTGCTGCCTGATCTCATGGAATTTCATCAAAATGTTCAAGAAGAATTAACTCAGCAATGGTAGGGTTTCTAACTGTATTGGTCGTATCTCACTAAATTTTTTAGTACTTGTATTTTCATTTTGACACACTGTTTGTAGTTCATGCATAGGTAGACATTGATAGGCATTTGCTCTTGTTTCTTTTAGTAAATTGGTTTTACTTGATTACATTCAATACACCGATCTAACCAAAGACAGATTTCAGCAGATGCAAACTCGAATGGCAGCAAATGTTGAAGGGATAATACCATCGGAAGAATATAGAGATTTTATTGAAGAAAACAAGTAACAATTAATTTTCACTGTTTTAATTCTAACTTTATTTTATGTATCTGGGAATGCTGAGTAATGTTGAATTATTTACAGAAGTGCACCTCCATTGCCAGTCGTCTTTGTCTTTGATCATGATTTGATTGAAGATTATACTGGTAGACTAAAACCAAACCAATTGACTGTAGACGATTTTACATACGATGTTCTTAAAGAAAGGTTATTAATGTTTACCTTGGATTACTAGTGGTTTTATTATTGCATTGTACTGACCAGTGACAACGTTGCTGTGAATTTGTATTAGGCTATATGAGCTTGAAGACAGGCTAAAGGACTGCCAAGCAGCACTAAATGAGAAGCAAGAGTTATCCATGCATTTTGAGAGTGAACTGGAATTAATGAAAACGTCTCTTAATGTTTCGCCAAATTTGTATGTCGTTTGTCTCCTATATATACAGTTGACACACAAAGTATGTGAACACTATTATAATCATTGTTCACGGATAAATTAAAAGGAGTGTAATTTTAAAAGGTCCTGTTTTATATTATGTACATTTTATTAGTAATATAACAACAGTAAAAAACATTTGCAAAAATAAGAGGGACTTTAAAAAAAATTAAAATTAAAATCGACAAAAAAAAAAGTAAGTGAACAGTATGGCAAACATGCAATGGAGGAGACGTTTAATTCTACGCCTAATTTCTTGGCCCTGTGTTTTATTCTGGCAGTCACGATACCCTCACTAAAACAAAAAAAATTCAGCAAACTTTTATCCCACACAGCGCCAAACATCGGTACTGCCACCTTCGATGTTAACAAGGTTATGTGGGATAAAAGGGTGCTGGAAATTTTTTGCTTTACTGATTTTTATAGTTTCACATACTTTATGTGCAACTGTATGCTTGGAAGACATGGTTATCAGATGACAAAATGTGACCTGTTATTTTATACATCTATTAGAATGATTGTTAAGAAACGCGCCGTAGACATTTTAAGAAGAGAAAGCAATGAGCTAAGATGTGCGGAAGAAAAACTCAAGAAACAGTCTAATTTGATTACCACATCTTTGTTGACTGTTGAAATAGATGGCCTGTCTCCTGGATTGGAGCTTCCCAACGACGTTTGCAGTAGTAATGAGCACGTAAGCATGATTCAAATATGCAACATTGTGCCATTTCATTAATTTTTTGAGAATTGATAATTTTCGTTCACTTTCATCAAACATTGCAAATGGTACATCCATTTTTTGAAAGTGGAAAGTCAATCTGTATTACTGGTCTCATGCTGTGGCGAAATGTTTTCAGTAAACCAAGAGATGTATTTTTTCCATTTTTAGGTCGATACTCTGGGAACTTTGGGAAGACTGCAGTCACGCTATATTGTCGAAGTCTTGAGAAAAGGATTTTCAAAAAGACAGGTTTATATTTATATTAATTGAATGTAATGCCTTGTTGCATTTTCCATGCACCTTAATAATTTCTTGCCTGCTGAAACCATGTCGCATGCCCACATTATGTAGGTAGTTACTCCCTGTCCTCCATCTGTATCCCCTTCAAAAGATGTGGAAATGCAATCAGCAGAAAACAACTTAGCTCATGAAAGTCTCCTACTAGCAGTGGGAGATTCTTCAATGGTGAGTTCTTCGTCATTCTCTGGAGAAATAACCAGAAAATTGGTTGTTGGTTGCTAAATATTAAAACACATGTTATTGATATCATTCAAGTAGGTTATAAAATCGTTGGGTACTAACAGTTACAATGGTTACATTATTGCTACATCTTCACTATTAGACCGCTTTTGTTATTGCTTTGGTACATTGATTAGCAGACGCATTTAAAATTTGTTCAGTTCCCAAAAAAACCACATGTAATGAGTTATTTGAACAGATTTTCTATTGCAAATTTGTCCCTTATTATAAAAAACTTAATTTATTCAATTATTGAACAGATTATAAAACATTGCAAAGGGCATATATATCCCCAGCTTATTAGCTGTTCATTGGAGTTGTATTAGGTGATACCTCGAGAAAATAATGCACAATTACCCTATCATGCTTTTTACTCAATTTATGTTGTAATTTTTCATATTTTAAGCATGTTTGATTTGCTTCTCTGCCCATAAGTCTACCACCTTTAACCTTCATAGGTGTTTTGGGCACACTGAAAAACTACCCGTTTTTGGTGTGCGTTAAATCCAAGTTTTTCCGGATCGACTGTTGAATTATTATT
>JAQGAF010005306.1:0-12303 GCA_034687865.1 Kryphioiulus occultus | reverse complement strand
TAATTTTGCTTGATAGTCTGGTTACTTCTGGAGGCGACAATTCAACTTTAATGAATAAATGCACTTTGATTAATTAAAAAAAAGATAATTAATACTTCGAGTTGCCCAATATTGTCAGTAGAGGGCGCCAACGACCATTTTTTCAATCTTTAATTATCTTTTTTATTAATTAATCAAAGGGTATTTTGTCTGTATTGCCTTACCATGGCGAGGAATGCATGGCCAGCAAGATCATTTTAAAAATTCTAAGGTCGCGTGGTCATTAACAGAGTAATGGCAGATGGTGACAGCTTCTACAAAATCATATAAAGTTCCTTTAGCAGAGATATTCATGGAACGAGAAATTGCAAGAGGATTAAACTGTACCATTATTCTAGGAGTTTGAGCCGCCCAAAACAAAAGCCCAATTTTGAAGTCTGCAGGAAAAACGTTGATACCCAGCATGTAAAATGCGTAATAATATGGCTACAAAATTGCCATTATTTCATTCATATTGAAGCCCGAAATTCACAGTAGAGTAAGACACTGCTTATACGAGCAACGAATTAACGTCGATGAGCATCCGTTGTCAAAAAAAACACTTAGCGCTGAATTTTGCTAATCGCACAAATGCTAACTGCATTTTCCATAAAACTTTTAAATATATCATTGACAACTGTATAGATTTAATGCAATTATTTCCACAAATTTTGAATTTCCCAAAAAATTATAACAATAACACGTTAAACCAACCCACCCTTGACTAACCTTTTTAGAATAATTCCCATCTTTTTTAATTATTTTGGGAAATTATTGATTGAAACATACTTTTCTTTTCAATCAATGAACAATTTCAGTCTCCTATGCAGACACATGAATCCATATACATAAGTGCCACTTGTCTCTCTCTTTGTGTCTGTCCGTCCTCTCTATATAGGCTTGAAAACTATGGGACGGATTTTGGCCAAATTTGGCCAGGTTGACACTCACCACAAGGATGAATGGTCATAAACAGTAAATCTCTGTGATTTATCACCTAAAATGTGACCGATTTTCAAAACGAACCAGCACGTTGGCTGAATTTAGAGCTGCACGTGATCTGAAGGTGTGAATTTTTGTATTTACGTAACGTTCTAATCAAGCGATTATATTCTAAGCACGCGAATATGAATAATTGTATGGATGATCTAATTATTAGTTTAAGATGAGTTGTACAGCCACATAATTAAAAAATCAAAATTGTCAGTTTCTGACAGCCTCCATTGCTAGTCCGTAATGAGCAAATTACACGTAAATATGAAATAGGGTGTATGGGCGCCACCATACACCGCAAATGGCAACAAATACACGGGAAAACAAGTTTGTAGAGTTTATGGTTTACAAAGTTTTTTGCAAGTTAAACTTGCCATTACTTACCTACGAAATTGATAAGTACATATATGTGACAATTTAATGACTAATATTCACAATCAATTAGCGAATTAGAGGAATCGCCAAGAATTATAGCAAAAAACTGTTTCACTTCATTTCCTGCCAAACTTCTAATTCCATACTTTGCTATAACTGTTATCTAATTTTGCAGAATTGAAGAAAACTCATTCCTTCAATTCAATTGGACACCATGTTCGTTAACTTGAAAATAACAGTTTCGTGTAGTATTAGGTGTTAAAACGTATTTGGCTTACAAACCTTTCTAAAGTCGTGCTAAAAGGGTGGTTCACTGGAACGCTCAGGATTTAAATCAATCAAATCCTCCTCGTCAAAGTAGTCTTCGTCATAGAAATTGTCCTCTACGTCCCCGGGTTCGCCTAAATTCATTCCTTCCTTGCACTGTTCCATAAACTGGGCGTTTTTCATGTCGACGAGTTCCTGTTTCCTGGACATGTGTTTCTGCCTGTTCTGATGCTCCAAAAACTGTCTGATGCTCATGGTCAAAGCAGGGCCACGGTTGGGGAGGATGGCTACACTTTCACCTATTTGCGGTGGTTCGGACGAGAGCTGCTCTTCGCTAGGAAATCTCCGGTGTTCTGCTCTCGACTTGCGCACGCTCTGGATTACGCTTTGCATAATGTCTACGTGTTTAAGGCCAAGGATGTCTGTTCTCATGCAAGTGTTCGTGATTGAAGGATCAGCTATGCATGTGGCCACTTGGGTCAATGATTCAGGCTTTGAAACGGAAAGAGCTGCATCTGCTGAATAGTTGTTCACCACCAACACCTCCTATAGTGGAGAAAAAAAACCGATTTCAACATGTTCCCCATGATGGAACTTGTTAATTATTGAGTGTTTATAATACTTTATACAAAATATTCAAACAAACCATTCAGCCAACACAGTTGATGGACTTGCAATTATGAGAGGTAATGAAATGAATTGAAGCAGACTTACACATAATTCTGAAAAAGCTGGAAAAGATTGACTTTTTACGAATTCAGATTTTTGTTGATGCATATGGTCATATGGTGTAAAATCAGGTCCATAATCGGCTCTGGCCAGCAGCTGCTCTACTTGAATCACGTTTTCCTGGTATTTGTCTTTTACAAAACTTATGTAAGGTACATTTCCCAGCACGTGGTTCTTGCACAAGTGGGATCTGTTTGAAGGACAATATGAAGTCGTTTTTGATATTGAAAAGCTTATGAATAACCACATCTAAAAATTAACACTAATAACAACACAATTACCTAATAGGCCCAGCAATACTCTTTAACAGTTTTTCAGTTTTATCACTGTCTACTTCACTAGGACAAAACCAATATACATTTACGATAGAGTAATCAGCAGTTACTTTAACCTAAAAACCAAGACAAAACTGATTAGCAGTTCTTTCCAACCATAGCAATATACTGGCCTATGTCCGAGAGATTAGGCCTAGTCACTCACTTTCGATATTTCAATACCAAGTCCAAGAAGTTCTTGACTGAATTCTCCACTGGCCATTACGTCAGTGATGGCTTCCATCAAAACCGAATTCAAAACTGTAACTCGTCGAGGGCTCTTGGTTTCCTTCGGTTTCAGAAAGCTTACGCTTCCAATGGCAGGCTTTTCCATCTGTCAAACAATGATGAAATTGGTGCACCATCTCATAAGAATGGGATCAACTCAGTATTATCATTTACTGCCATTAAAATAAAATTCCGATGGAATTTATCTAAACATTATTCTGGATTTTTCGACAAATACATACATATGTAACAAATAATTCGAAAACACTTATACAAACTGAACATTTTTTCTTGTATATCTGTATTTAATTACTTTGCCAACATTTTACCATTTCTTGCAAATGGTTTACTACATATTTTGATAGCATGGTGAAAGCAAAAATGAATATGACAGTCAAATGGCAAGTTCGTTACATTTCTCTAAAATCACCATCTGGGTCCCGCAAAACATTAGCACACATGGATCACTTGCTGATTGATGACCAGAGAAAAATTCTTACCCATCGTGGCGAGGATTCGTAGGTCTTCTTTCTGAAAGGTACAAAACATAAAAATGGAGCATGAAAAAAAAATTCTATGAGTGAAACACGTTTTTGCTTGTTTGTTTATTTATTTATTAGAGATAAGGTTTCGACTAGCAAGATTCATGAAGTGATGCCAAACATTTTATATCAGAATTGTTAAACGTTAAAATTTAAAAGTTATGGTGATTTTACTCCAGTAATATAAAAATTATATTTGATATTATGGGCGCCCGCAGGGAGTTTCTTCGCCTCCCACCCTGGCAGAAATTACAGTAAATAGCTTCAAAAAGCATAAGCAGCTTACCTAGTGCCACCAATTAGTTTTTTCAGCATTCTCCTTTGAGTGGGCACCATATTTCTTGCTGCATAGATGACCGTAGAGCAGGTAAAACTATCTGACCGGTTTAAACTCCATCCCAGGCCTAACTTGGCTTTGGGACGAAGCGCTCCGGCCCCGAATATTCGTCCACAGGCGTGCATCATTCAACAAACCGTATTAGCAACGTCGAGTAATGACTCCTACGACAGATGCATATTATGTCGTGAGGTTAGAAACTTTATATTTTAAACAAACCGTGCATTTTCTCTCACTTTTCGCCTTCATAACACGTGAGCCGCCATTATTATTAGTCCAGCGATGCCAGTCTTCACAACCGAAAAATCGGACGATTCCTATCGAGTGGTATTCCCCGATTCAAAATCGAAACTAATTATTAATAAATCACTGACGATGCTTCGAGATGATACACAGGTTTTTCGCACTGTATTTAATTTTAACGGAAGCACGTTTCTTTCTCTTAATTTATTGCTCCCGGGTTAAACGGTAATTTAATAGGGAGTAGGGATTCGGACAGATGGGCTGACAACACTGACACAGGCTATTAATAGCTGGGAAGCGCTATTTCTTGCCATTGCTCAAACAGTTCTAGGAAACGGCAGAATGGCTTATGTTGTGGACAGCGACGATCTTGACGAATACACATGCACTTACTGCAACAATGTTTTCGACGATCCCCGAAAGCTTTCCTGTGGACACATGTAAGTGTTGTTTATCTGTGCTATGCAATTTTTGAATGCCAACTTGTGTTGATTTTCTGAACTAATAGCGTTCGACGAGCCATCCAAAATCATTTGCATTTTTAGTTGTTTTTATAAGTTTGAAAGTTACATGGGTTTGATATTATCCGATGCTTGATCCGATACTCTAAATTGCAGCAAATTGACTGCAATCTTTTTTGTGCGAGTTCCTTTTTCATTATAACATTTTACTTTGTGCTTCTAATGTTATCTGTCGACTAAGAATTCATTTCCACCAAGAAGAAAGTCTGGACGTTTTATACACGTTTGAGCTTGAGAAAGGACAAATAGCGTTCGATTATTTTTTATTTATTCTTCTACACGTTGGAGATTTTACATCTACAGAATTTGAGCATTCAGTGAGAACTTGGAATTGAAGTTTTCCATAATTTGGTTCCAACAAATTACGATAAATCAATAATTTCACTTTTCCATAACTTCTGTGACTTTCCATAAAAACTGGCACGCAGGCGTGACCCCTGGGCCTGAATTTCGAAACTGTCCCATTTGTCATATGTTCTGTCACCATGGTGGGCTCCGGACCCAAATGACACAATGTGTATTAATCTGAAATTAGATTCCTCCATTAGCATGCTTAATTTGGTCGCTTCCTGTGAACTTTTGGCCTCTGAGTCAGGATCTGCAAGGTTAAACAGGGGCTAAAGTACATCTAAGCGAAATAATTGGCACAAGTTGGAGAAAATTACCGAAATAAAAATTGTGCGATGTTCTTGTCGCCAAGATATATATCTATTGTCATGTCCAAAGTATCAAACGTACATCCTCAAGCATTCTCTTTTTAAAGAACCATTAAAGATCATCCTATTGTCCACTGGGCACTGCTGAAACTGGCTTGGAATTATTTCAAAGTACAAGTTAGTCACTGATAAAAAGATAACAAAGTGACCGCTGGCCAACTAATTGGGGCATTTTACAAATGCTACTTGACATACATGTTTAAGCAGGCCCTGGTTCAAGAAAAGTTAATGCGTAGTGATTCTATTTTTACATTTTCAGAATGACGAAATCGCTGTATTAAATACGAGATTCGAATTGCGATTATTTGTGGACTCAATTGTTCTGCTCGAAACCAGATTTTTCCATCATTACTTCCCAATGTTGTGTAGAACTAATATCGGGAATGATTGCACTTTGTACTTGCAGATATTGTCAGTCGTGTCTGCACACAATGATGCTGAAGGGTTATGAAACCCAACGTACGGCATGTCCAGAATGCGGGAAGATGGTCAACACGACAGAGGCTATGACGGCCAGAGAGATGCTGCGAGACTTTTACATGTGTTCGACACAGTGCCCGGGTTGTTCCGAACGGGTGGGTTTTACTTTTGGTTGCAAAGCATTATGAAGTTAAGTTACTTTTGATGGAGTACGTTCTGAAACATGCGTTCAGTCGATTGTCAGCAATTGGTGATCGACAGGTGGGAAATGTTTCCGGTTTTACAAGTTATTGGTGAGGCAATTCAGGTGGAAAAAAGGTGAGGTAAATTCGCACCATTTGAAAATTGCTGTTTTATCGCAGATCTGTTTCAGAACTGCAAAAATATTGCAGGTCTATTGCATTCTATACGGCTTATAATTGCATCTATAGGGTTGCAAACTGTAGTTGTCTTGTTGAGGTTTCTGCAATGGTAATTGACGAGTTGCTCCAACAAAATTATTTTAGTTTCATATGATAAGTTGCTACATTGCTCGATTATTTGAGTTGTAGTCAGTCCGCTAAATAGTAAAATTCTCGTAATTTGCGCTTTTCCACAGTTTTCTATGCTAAACCTCCGTGACCACTCCTTCTCCTGTAAAGCATACGCTGAGATAGCCCAGGAAAAACGGAAAAAAGCCAAGCCGAAAATCGAGCAAGTTCCAGAAAAACCCTCAGAGTAAGTTTTCTACGACCGTTTGGAAAATAATCTTGTTTTGCATCACTCACAAAACTTTATTTTTACCCATGTTCTCAATTTTCAGGCCCTCAACTTCAGATAAATACAGATTCACGTACGAGTGTCCTTACTGTCGCGAGGACGGCCTAAATATAAAGGGATTGGTGGTACATTGCAACACACTTCACATGGATGAACCTTTTTCTTATGTGGTAAGTTTTCAGAAACGAGACTTTCATGATCAAGTACATGTACTTCGACGCCTTACATCTCTTCCCTGTATATTTATGCTAATGACGAATTTCTCGAGAAAACATTTAGTTGAATTCAGTTTCTTGTAATCTCGTTCTTCGTTTCCGATTTTATTAAAACTTCGTTGTTTTTTATCGAAATTAGGTCTGCCCCATTTGCGTCGCCATGCCATGGGGCGAACCACGCTATGAAACCACTGATTTCATTTTGCACCTCAACGTGAGACATCGGTTCGACTATACCCGTATGACGGATATGTCTTTGGATGATGACGAGGCTTTGTTAAGAGCACTGCAGATTTCCATTGCAGATGATCCATATTATTATTCGTAACCAAATAAAGTGCATCAATGATATCACACGAGGTGTTTGAACCAAATCACAGTCATATTTTACGACATATTCAGTTTGGGTTGAAGTTTTTTTTTAACTTACCTTATGTTATGAATTTAATACGTTTAGTTGTTTTGATAATTAATACTGCCAATTTCCTACAAGTGACTGTGAATGTTATACACGGAAGTTATTAGCTAACAAATTAATAACTATAGAAAACTGCAAGCTACCTTCTTAACAGCCAAAGCAACATACCAAAGTATTTTTATATTATCATTCTGTGCCAAAAATGAAACTTAAAATGTAGAAAACATATTGACCAAAACAAAATTGGTTGACTGCTAATAATTTATGCAAATTGTGTCGTATTTATTATTACATTCCAAAGTTACTGTGATATCAATAATAATACATTGTAGCAGTTGTGCCGTACGATTGCTTACAAGTACACAGAATTTCATTCCAGATTTACTCTTTATGTCGATGTATGGATGCTAATTTTTTTATGTTGCATTCTTACTTTATTTATATCATTGCCTTCTCTGTGATCTTCTGGAATGAATTCGAGTGCTCATTTTCTAATATTGCATTCTTACTTTATTTACATAATTGCCTTCACTCTGATCTGTGATATTCTGGAATGAGTTCTTATACTATTTTATACAAGTCCAGTTTAATTGTGATATTAAATAAAAACTGCGAAAAATGCATGTTTGGTGGTTCATTGAACTGGTTAGATGAAGACAATGTGAAAAAATCGCTGATAATGTGGTTGCTGTACAACTCCTGAAGAACTTCCTAAAGATCTTTGCATCTGTTGTTGGTTAAACGATGTCTCTTCAAACGAGCATCTTTACATTTAAGCGAAATTCAATGCTTGTTTTTTCCAGTTAGCCACGTGAAGCTTGGTCAAGGCTTTTATAAATACATGTATATGTACATGTATAGGACCATCAAAATTATCCAGTGAAAATGTGTATTATGCAGCTTATTGAAATTGATATAATTTCGATAATTGATAGGAAAACCTCAACTTGAGTAAAATGGGGGAATCTCCACAAACGTTTTTTTTTAATTCGCAAAATACGTGTAAAATGAATGCTTGAGCGCCTGGGATTTGAAAGATAATGGAAGAATACATTTGAAGATTTTTTAGGCGAAGTACATATAGCGCGAATCCATGTAGCTTGTTTAAATTTGTAAATTAGAAAGATATTAAGCAAAATGAAAATCCGCAAATACTGTAGTACTGACCGACGTCACCATGTGGCAACTCTGTGCTGCTTAGCAATATAGTTTACAAGTTTCGGAAATTCTAATACTTTGAAGGAAATGCATGAAAAAAGGATCTCCCTTGCGCTTTCAGACACATTTCCTGTTATTGTGATATTTTGCTCACAGACTGGTAATACGAGCTCATATCTGCAATCAGCTTTTCGAAAATTAAGATTCAGAATTATAAAAGTAGCTGTATGTACTGTATGCTGCACCTACAGTATATGGCTCATGTTAATTGCAGATTTACCGACATCGTATCTGCAAACTAATGAATTCTCATGTATTAATTCGTTTACTGTTCTCCATCGTGACAACGCTTCCTTTTGGTAAGTGCCAGTTGAAAATATTTTTGCCAATTAAAATGTTTTGAGAATGTGTTTCAATGCAGTGTACCGTTTCATGAATGTGTTGTAATTGCCCTGATTTTTATCAAACACGCAGATAATCACAAATCTTAACCAATTATGAGCATTTGTATGTTGTACAAATTATTTTTCAAGGAATGGCAGAATGCCACGAAGACGATTGCAGTTCGCTTCTATGCAGTGCCTTCGAGAAATGTTGTGAATATACTTTCTCTTACAAAAAATACTGCTGCGAAAACACCGATCCTGCTGCGTTTATTGAACATTACAAGTAAGAGTTTTGAGCACCAACTCAGAACAAATTAATCGAAACTGCCTGTCTGTATGGGAGTTCCTAATACAAGTATTTCTCATGACATTTAATATTTTTGTTAGCGTAGAATTTATATTTCTAAATATTCATTAAAATGCACATGTGAAAACTGAGGAATAAATAACAATACAAACAAGTTATCAACCTTCAATAGTAAAAACTGCCAATTAAACAAATGTTTTAACAAAGGTATACACATTTTCAAAATTTGTCTCATACAAAGAGAATAGCGCTTACAGTTGCTCTTACAATAATAAATTATACCGCTTTACCATTATTCTCTAGCTTTAAAATTTGTAAATACCAACAATTACAATTTGTTTCATTAAATGTTCCTATTTAGATATATTCAAATTTTAAAAAATGTGTAAAATAAAATTTCGTAATAGTGATTCTGAGAGAAAATAGCGCTGAGGCTTTGCGAGTGATCCATTAAATTTACAACCGTTTATGTTAACTTATGTGTTTTATTTTTACAGCACCATACGGGCTATTGTATGGATCACAATGGCCCTTATAACAACAGTGATAATAATCATTATAGTCTGTTGTTGCTGTGATGGCTGCATTTTGAAGAATCATCGTCAGAAAAATCGTGCAATCATTCGCTACAATCGTGTACCATCATACGAGGAATGTAGGAAATATAAAAACGACAGAGCATAATGTCAATTACATTTCCGTTCAATTTTTTTCTTAAGCGCTAGATTTATTATAATAGAATATGTTTGGTTGTTGTGTTTAACTTAATTTTCTAAAATCAAATTTGGTTCTAAGACCACAACATCCTTTTCCCTCCCTATTTGTAAAACAATCCTATTCTACATGAGGTCTGCGTCTCGTAATATAAATTTTGTCTGCTTTTTTTGTGTGTTTATATTTGTGTTTTGTATGGTTTTTTTTGTTGTTGTTTTAAAGGTGGAGCGGGCAGTGGCAGGGCATAATTTGCAGTACAGCCTAACCCTCTATAATTGTCTTTTTCGCCATATAGTGTACTTTGAGTACATTTAATTTTCTTGTAATTTATCAATTTTTACAAGGTGTGGGATATTTTAATTCTCATTCGCCAGACTTGTGGCTAAACAAATTATCAGGTTGCATCTATTATAGCCATTGAATTATGAGTAATATATTGATACCTATGTTCATGAAAAACGGATTAAAATTTAGATAATAATTTTATTAGTAGATCACGACCATGTTAATTAGTTTTTGTTACTTGTGGTCCTAAGAATTGACACTTTCCCAAAACAGCGCCATTTAGCCTGTACAGACCTATAAATAGTGCAATTGCTAAACATCAACACCTTATCAGAACTGTTTCTTCGAAATATCATCACAGGAAAGGGAAGGGGGGAAAAGGAAAGGGTTTTTTGATATAAGGACGCACCAACTTTCATTTTACTCTGTCCATTACACCGCAAACTGCCTTTTTATGGTGCCACAAACTTAATTTTATCCTTAAATTTAACAAAATCAACCACTGATCAGTCATGACTAAAATGTTCAAGAAAGTTTTAGCAGGGCTTGAATTCTGCATCTTTGAGGGTCTTTTTCATTTTGGTAAGTATATAGGAAATTTAGTAAGAACATCACGGGAAACATTTGAGAATACGAACTCGTGAAGTTTTCTGATGTGTTACAATACTCGTAAATCCTTGAAGATGACAGATATCGTGCTTAGTTGCCAGCATGGTTTAAGAAATAATTGTGCAATAATAATTCTTGGATGATATAGTAACTATAAAAAATTACGTAGCAGCAGTTTAACTGGCACAGCAAATTTTTAAAATGCAACAAATTATAGTTTCACGTGTTCTCATAGTAACTTGCGGGTCTCTGTTAAGATATTTGCTTATGCAAAGGCGTAAACAGGTAGAATTATTATTTGACCAATTTTTCTTCTTTGACTTTTTTACAGGGCACGCAACAGACGTTGAAACTTCGATGAATTACCAGGAATCTAACTACCCTTTCGTGTAAGTTGTAAGCACAGAAAAACATTACATACTATAATTTCTAAAACATCTAGCAAATAGCAGACAATTAAATCATTGAAAGAAACTTCAAAGTAACATTTGACCACCTTGATCGCATAGTTTCAAGCCCGGTTATATAGAACTTTTTTATTTGAAAATATATCGAGGTTTCATCCGAGCTTTGTCTGTTAATATTTTGCAGCACCATTGAAGTTCTAGGAATTGTACTTGTAATCGTGTTAGGAATGAGCCTCTTACTCGCCATCTGCTGTTCCTGCGACGGCTGTCCACTGAATAAAAAACGCCATCAAATCGGCCATGTCATAAGAACAAATCAAGCGTAATCTTATGGAAGAAATATATACGAGATACACACGCATATTACTTATGGCAATAAAATTCATTTGAGGTAGCATATTAGTTAAATTCTTAATTTTTATTAAACGAGACGGGCTTTTTCTATTATAACAACTCACAGTTAACCATTTTAATTTAGAATTTCCATATACATGAACATAAAGCAACCAAATGAATACAACTTAGATCGGATATTGCAGCATCTTCACTTGGACATATTTGCATTTATTTATGAGCGCGTAAAAGAACTTTCAAGCCTATAGGCTATGGTTCAACCGTTCACAATGCCGTACGCAGGATTTTATTTTGGGCGGTGCTGAACCACATCTCCTATGAAAAAATTTCGGAAATTTTTTTTTGTGTATAGAAAATTACTACCAAAAAGTGAAAATTTTAGCAGGGGCTGCAGCCCCCTTGGGTAGGCACTCACCTTTCAAATATAATGTCATAACTCACCCCAAGTGATGACACCATCACTGGACAGGAAAATATCGAATTGAGCGAATCAGATTGCTCAGAATTATTCATTTCTGAAGGTACATGTATAATGTCCCAAACCCGTGCCTTTGTGTGAAATCTAACAAAAAGTCTATTGTTTTATTGATGACACCGAATAACGAAAAATATATTGCTGCCCTGTTGATTTTCGCAACCATAATTCACTAGGAGGATATTTTTATTACACTTTACGTACTGATCCTTATCTTTAACTGGCCTGTGGCTCAAGTACGATGATGTTGCATTAAATATAATTTTTTTTAAATTCCAAGTGAACGTGTTGATGATTTATTCTTGCAGCGAACATAATGTTTGCATTCAGACGCTATTATGTATGTATCTACTAATTAGAAGTTACTTTAATTCCTTGATCTGATAACCAAATAAACAAGCAAATTCAACGATTTCATATATGTTCGTTTCATTTTTATACATATTTATATCGAAAAGAGAGATTAAGATTTCTCCGAATTATTGATTTTTGGCAATTTAAATTATGGCCACA
>JAQGAF010005305.1:0-12304 GCA_034687865.1 Kryphioiulus occultus | reverse complement strand
GGTGCAAACGTCATATTACTTCATGTAATACTCAAGACATACCGAACTAAAATCTAGTTTTAGAAACTGGGTAATGGATGTGTGTTTCCCACTCGGTAAGGGAAAATCAGATTACATACCGTATGCATATTTCTCATACCATGTAACCACGTTTTTTAATTATCGCTTTTTTTCTTTGGAATGTCTTGAATATTAGCTGCAGATTATATGGATTCTGCACATAAAGGACTTCGATTGCTTATTTTGACAAATTGATTTTATTAATGTTTCTAAGTAGACTGTCGTTTGTCATAGCATTTATGATGCAAACAAGATTGTTGATATAGGGGCCAAATTTTGGACTTTTACAATGTTGTGTTTTTCTCAGGTTGCTTTTTAATTGACCAGTCATGTCCACTGCTACAAAATCTCAAAAACAGCCAGTTAAAAAATGCAACCTGAGAAAAACTCAACGTTGTGAAAGTCCAAAATTTGGCCCCTGGACTGTCTAGGATTTTTCTCAAAAATTGTTTTATTTTTTAGGATTGGCAACCACCTTTTGCAGTTGACGTAGATAACTTTAAATTCACCCCAAGAATTCAGCGGCTAAATGAATTAGAAGTAAGTTGTTTCCACTTATGTTCAGGATGTTTGCAAACGTTAGAAGCAATGATGACATAATTTTTATGTCGTGGTTAAAATTATCATGTGCTTCTTAATTAATCTTAATTTAAAAATCTGCCATCTTCCTTAATCTTGATTAATTAAGCTCAAAGCTTCAAACCTTGATGGATTTTTAAATAATTAGTAAACTGTATGATGGCAATGTTTTTAGCGACATGTACTCATAATCAAAGGAAGCATTTGGAGGGTTCTTTAAAAAATGGTGCTTAGTCAGTGATAGATAGATATTACAAAAGCACTAAGGTACCTGCCCTTAAAGCTTATACTTATGGAGTATTTGAATTGTTAGAATCCAGAACTTAGTCGGTGTAAAACCTATACCTCTTGTACGATTTTTCCACAGAGTTGCATAGTTTGTGACCAACGTGATGTTGAACTAAATTTACAATTCTAAATGTACTTGACTTTTTTGTACAGGCCAAAACTAGGATTAAATTGAATTTTCTCGACAAAATCGCCAAATTTTGGGAACTTCAGGTGATTTATTCGTTATTTTTAATTTTATTGTTCTAAATCGTTCGCTGTGCAATTTTAACACGAGTCTTCTATTGCAGGGTTCATCTCTGAAAATACCAACTATTGAACGCAAAGCACTAGACCTTTATCAACTGCACAAGGTAAGGATGAATATTTTTTAATAATGCTTGGACACTTGACTAACAATGACAAAATGTATAAAACGTTCGAAATTCAAAGAGATCATTGAATGCCACGCTTTCTTTTACAAAAAATCTTGTGAATATTTTGCATGTGATAGGCCGTTACTCAGGAAGGTGGTTTTGAAAAAGTAATGCGTGATAGAAAATGGACTCGAGTTGCAGCGGCAATGGGTTACCCGTCGGGACGATCTCTGGGAACCCAACTGAAAGGCCACTATGAGCGAATTCTTTATCCGTATGATATATTCAAGAGTGGGACATCTCCAAAACTGGTAATTTTTGTAGCCCTTTTTTTTGTCTTCAATCTTTTGGCGTGGGCATGCTTTGCATATTAGTATGGACATTTCTGTAGAAAATACAAGAGGATGACACGCCAGACTGTAGCAAGAAGGACAAGGATTATGTCCCTCATGGAATTCCTTCACGACAAGCCATCAAACCTCCACCGGAACGGTATAGCCGAAGGACGAAAGGGCAATCTACATGCTATGGATCCAAAGCAAGTTACTTACTTTACTTTTCGGTATCAAAACAGTCACAGGGTTGAATGTTTCCTGCTGTGATTAGAAGTAGGTTTGAAGCTCATAATATGTACCAGGGATTTTGCCAGTTTAAAAAAAGAAAGTGGTGCTCTTGAATCGGTGAAAATGTGATGTGCTGTATGTATGAAAATAGTGGACAGATTATAGGCACCTGGCAGCATCCCTGATAGTTTCCTTAGAAGGGAGGGATTTACCTGGCATTTCCTTGTCAATCAAATTTTAATGTAAGCAATTCTTGTTTTATTTTTTGTATTTTATTATATTTTTATTTTTCATTTGACAGATTGCAGCATCCTCTTCATATGGAGATGCTTACTTAACTGATGGAGAGGTATGTTCTGTCTTATCTAGGTAGTTGATTTTGTGTAGATGTTCATAGTTGTGACAGATATTTTTCGAATTGTTTTGTAGGATACGATAGACTATAGTGCTAACAGTGAACTGCGTAAGTTGCAATTCTACGGTGCTGGCCCTAAAATGCCGGGTTACCTGAATTCCCCCAAAGGTAAATGAGGTTGCCCTCTGGAGTCTTGGGCCCCTGCCCCCTAACCTCAATCCACTCTGCAGAATTAGCATTTGTGACTCTTTTCATTGGCATGTCTTGCTATTTTGCAGAACAAGAAGTAGTGGCAGAAGAGACAAAATCCAAAAGCCCCAAAGGGAAAGGAAAGCCGAAGTATATAAATCCTGTGAGTATATTTGTTTTAACTTGATTTTATTTGTTTGCCCAAAACTATCTCGTTGCTTCTGTAGGCAGAGTGCATTATCAATAGCATTATGTTCAGCCTCAGTTGTGATGATTATTCTCATCTGTGGAATTGCCACAGAAGGTTCGAGTTATGGCTATTCATGTTTTCTGAGCTGCTTTTGTTTTTGTGTCTTTAATTAAGGAATTTATTGATGGTGGTTTCAAGTCAATTCAGGTGAGGTTTACTGAACTGCGTAACTTAATAGTATACATCCGATGCCTAAACGAAAAAGCATAAAGAACGAAATACTTTCTCAAGTTGGTTTCAAATTAATTACTGAAAACAAAAATAAGACAAAACGGAAGTACTGCTTGGTGAAAGGTATTGCAGTTCAATAGGAAAATCTTCACTACTTACTTCAGTCCATGGTTTGTGCAGCAGGTAATGAGTAGCAATAATTAAGTGGAAAAAGGAAAAAGGTTCTGCTAATGTCGATTTTGGAATTTGTTACATTATTTGTGTTATACGAAGAATGCTGGAGCATATTGCAGTATTTTTATTCTGTAAATGGTAATCTTGGCAAGATAATCAGTTTATTATGAATTGTGGTTACTATCTATGCTTACTGTTTTTTTGCTTTACAGCTTGCTGAATCATAAGTTGATGGATGTGGCATATTTAGATTTTGATACTTTCATTGATGCATATCCTTCTATTTGAAGTTCAATTTTAATTACTCTGCCTATATCGTTTTTCTTTGCATGATGGCCAACATAGATTGATCAAATAATGTGCAACACCTGTGGCTGTGGTGATGCTGAAGAGTGCATGCTATTATGTGACGGTTGTGATGATAGTTACCATACATATTGTTTGATGCCACCTTTAAGCGATATACCAAAAGGCGACTGGCGATGCCCACGCTGTATTGCAATGGTACGTTTTAATTTAAAAATTTAAACCATTTATGGTTGTTAATGTTTCATGGTTTCGTTTTTAGTGCTTTATCTTAATACTAGTTGTGTATTGATATTTTATAGGAATGTCATAAGCCCCAAGAAGCATTCGGATTTGAGCAGGCCCAAAAGGAATACACTTTGCAGTCATTTGGAGAAATGGCTGATCAGTTTAAGAGTGATTACTTCAATATGCCTGTTCATGTATGTGTTGATCTGGCATAATATATATCTTGGTATTCATTCCAGTTGTTACACTGAGTTTTAATTTTTGTTTTTATGAATGTTAACTTTTTTCTTATACAGATGGTTCCTACTGCTACAGTTGAAAAAGAATTTTGGCGTATAGTTAGTGCAATCGATGAGGATGTTACAGTGGAATATGGTGCCGATCTTCATACGATGGAGCATGGAAGTGGATTTCCTACCAAGGCATCTAAAAACTTGATGCCAGGGGATGAGGTAAATGCATCTTAGCATTACATATGCAGTGGCATCATTCATACAGTGCCAGTTCACATGAATAAATTTGCTGTTGCATTTCAGGAATATGCTAATTCTGGTTGGAATTTAAACATACTTCCTGTTTTGGAGAGTTCTGTGCTCTGCCACATCAATGCTGACATATCTGGCATGAAGGTTCCATGGATGTATGTAGGCATGTGCTTTGCAACGTTTTGCTGGCATAATGAAGATCACTGGAGTTATTCGATAAATTACCTCCATTGGTAAGTCATTTGGATATTGCTGTCAAATGTTTTGAGTTCACAATTGATGTGTCTGAATGATACAATAATGGTATCCTTCAATGCAAACTGCGACTTTAGGGGAGAGCCAAAAACATGGTATGGAGTTCCTGGTAACAAAGGTCCATTATTTGAAACTGCAATGAAAGCTGCAGCTCCGGAGTTATTTGAAATGCAGCCTGATCTCTTGCATCAACTTGTTACAATTATGAATCCCAACATTCTGATGAAGGCGGGTGTGCCAGTAAGCAAATTTTCTACACTTAAACACCTAAATGTCGCTCTCTTGTCAAAAAGGCTTCACTAAATTTTTTCAAATCCATCTAATTTTAATTATTGCGTGGCAAATGGAATTGGTATAATTATATTAATACCATATCTTTCAAAAATATTGTAATTATGATATGTATTTGTATTAGTCGTAAATTGAAATTTATTTTCAGTAATTTAATTGGAGAAGTGAATGTTCTTTTTAAGGGTTGTTTCATGTGTGTAGGTTTACCGGACCAATCAGTGTGCTGGTGAATTTGTAATCACATTTCCGCGAGCCTATCATGCTGGGTTCAATCAGGGTTATAATTTTGCAGAAGCTGTGAATTTTTGCCCTTCAGATTGGGTGAGTTTCTTTCAATTTGCTCATTAATTTTGAGCGACTGTAGCCTAAAACCTTGCATTGAATTGTTTAGTTGCCCCAAGGACGTGAATGTATTGATCACTACAGTATTTACCATCGATTCTGTGTTTTTTCTCATGATGAGCTCATTTGTAAAATGGCCTCCGACCCAGATAGCTTGGATCTAAATTTGGCAGCAGCAACTTACCAAGACATGTTGCGTATGGTCGAAAGTGAGATGAAACTTCGAAAAATGCTGATGGAAAAGGTGTGTACCTAAAGGCAAATAATACATGAAAACGCCTCAATTTGCAAATAATACGTGAAAACGCCTCATTTGCATCCTTTTTTATTGCAATATTAGGGAGTAAATAGTGCTGAGAGAGAAGCTTTTGAGTTGTTGCCAGACGATGAACGTCAATGTGAAGTTTGTAAAACCACTTGCTTCCTTTCGGCGGTAACTTGTACTTGCACTACCCGGTTGGTTTGCATTAAGCATGTGAAGGATCTTTGTGGTTGTGCATCATCGAAATTGTGTCTCCGGTAAACGCACTTTTAAAAAATAATTTTAAAATTAATGGGTATCATTACTTTCCTGCTTACATAATTAACATTGGATTGCATTATTAGATATCGCTACACATTGGATGAACTTCCTGTTATGCTTCAGAAGCTTAAGATCAGAGCAGAATCATTTGATAATTGGGCTATCTGTGTAAAGAATGCATTAGAAGCTTTACCTGGGTCAAAGATTGGTGAGTTGCCCCCATTTAAAATGTTAATATTTTCTGTTAAGGGATTGGCCACAGAACAAAAAAATTTGTTAAAGGAAATTTTATAAATACATATACTATTATGTTTAATGGTTCATTTAGAAATCGGGAAATTTGAATGAATGCGGCATTTTGTTTGTAAATGATATTATGTATTTTCATTCTTAAATCAATCTGTCAGGACAAAGCCATGCCATAAGTTTATACACATTTGATAAACTCAAATGTTGCGAATCCCTTGCCATTGTGTATTCTTCAGCAGCATCAAGAGTGGGAGATGTGACATTATTTTGAAACTGCTTATTTGATTTATATAAAACTACAGATGGGTTAAATTTCGTACTGCTTTTGTCTAGAATTGTCTGAAATGAGGGAACTTGTGCGAGAAGCAGAAGAGAAGCGTTTTCCAGATTCTGAATTGTTAAAGTCCTTGGTTGCTGCTGTTCAGGAGGCTGACAAGTGTGCTTCAGTTGCTCAACAGTTAGTTGGCAAGAAAGTTAGAACTCGTAATCGCCAGTCTGTGGAAGGGAAGTACGTTTCAAAGCTCACATTGGAGGAACTGCAGCTGTTTTCGGAGAAACTGGACAGTCTACAGTGTGAAATTAGTGAAGCAGCTTCTGTAAAGGTTAGAAAGTGTACTAATTTACATTTTAAGGTAGAGAAATGTCGGTTTTTCTTATTCCTCAGGATAGTTTTAAGCAGCTGCACTGTGTATAAATTGCAATTTTGAGAATTCACTCGTTTGCAAAAAACAGTGTTAGCAAGATTAAATAGGGCTCTTAATCAAGCCAGTGGTAATTTATTTACCTTTGGTTCAAGCTGTAGCCCACAGTCACAAAATGGTCCTGGGCTTATACAATATTGCAATCTCTACAAAAAATAACCGCAAGGCTTTCTTTTTCAGGAGTTACTTACAAACGTAATTCAGTTTCAACAAGATGCAAAGCAAATGCTAGAACTGGAGTCACACGAGTCTAGCATGCTGGAAAAATTACTGGATGTTGGCATGTCTTTTGATATAGATCTTCCTGAAATCCCTAGTCTTAAACAGGTTTGTTTCTCTCATAGTTTGATGCACGCAGTTATTGATCACTACTGACGTTATAGGTTTTTGATTGAAATTTGTTGTATGCATAGAAACTACAGCAAGTATGCTGGCTGGAAGAAGTTGCTGAAGCATTGGCAGATCACAGCCATGTTACCGTTGAAGTTTTAAGAAAATTTTTGGATTCTGGAGTTAACTTGCCGCCACATGTTTTGGTTGAAAAGGCCATGGCAGAGCTTCAGGAACTACTTACCCAAGTGGAACGTTGGGAAGAAAAGGCGAAAATTTGCCTGATGGCAAAGTAGGTTTTCAGATGAGCTTTGAATTTTCATCTTGCTCATGTAGGCTAAGTGTTGCTACTTTTGTTCAGGCCTCGTCATGTAATGGCCACTCTGGATGCCATTATTTGTGAAGCCAACAACATACCAGCTCACTTGCCTAACACGCTGGCTCTTAAAGATGCTGTTAAACGGGCTAAAGAATGGAATTTGAAAGTTGAAACAGTTCAGGTTAGTCATTCAAATATTAATAATTTTGTTGTTAGCTGTGCTGTTAACATTTATCTCAACAGTTAGTTTTCTTAGTTGATTTTTTAATTATTCGTTAGTGTCTGTCCAAATTCTGAAGCTCAAATTGCAAATACTTTTTAACACTACGAAATGGGCAAATAAAATGAGTGCTGCAGCACGATGAGCAATGCTTGAGTTTAGCCGAAGTAGCAAACTTGCCATTCGTTGAAAAATCCCCAATTGAATCTACTAATTTACTTTATTTTAGAACGGTGAACATTATCCATACTTGGAAGTATTAGAGAACTTGGTTAATAAAGGACGTCCGATCCCTGTTAGACTAGAAATGCTACCACAGGTGGAGTCTCAAGTTAATTCTGCCAAGTCGTGGAGAGATCGGACTGCAAGGACTTTCTTGAAAAAAAATGCATCCTACAGTCTCCTAGAAGTAAGTTCTACTCTTATCAATAAGCTTGTTGATATAAATCCCACATGTTCATTATTTACTTCGGGACATTTTCAGGTGCTTTCTCCACGCACAGATATAGGGGTGTATTTGAATGCCAAAAACCGCCGCAAAAAAAAGGATGGAAACTCCGACGATCGGGAGAAGGAAACTCACATCGTTGACCTGACTGTGGATGATACGCGTGATCCCGCTGCCATTGTATGTTATCTACTTTTGAATCTAATTTTACTTCTATGAATTGGACCGATATTTTTCCTGGTTAGGCTCCCTCGTCGTTTGTCATACGATGCTGGTATTTAAAGCAGTCCAGGTATCACTAATAAAGCTTGAATTAGTGAATTTCGATTAGAACAAAATGCTTTTGCTTTATGAAAGGAAATATTGCACAAAAAGTTGACATATCGGCATAATGAGTTTTACCAGTCATTGATGTGCATCCATGTACCTTCCTTCGTTTGCTATTAGGTTGCAGCATTTAAAGTAGCAGAACAAAGGGAAGTCGAAGTGATGAGACAGTTACGCATTCGAAACTTACAGAAGCGTGCCGAGGATGACGACGACGATGCAAAGTACTGTGTGTGCCGAAAGGGCCTTGCTGGCATGATGCTTCAGTGTGAACTTTGCAAAGATTGGTTTCATTGTAAGCTTGTTGTTATCACCGGTTAAGGTATTTTTCTTGCTTAGATGTTGTCATTTGAAGCTGACTTATGATTTCAGCAAATTGTGTTCCTCTACCAAAGTCTGCAACTCTGAAAACAAAAGCTGGTCAGGCTGTCATGACCCACATGTCACGTGACCTCAAGTTTCTTTGCCCTCCTTGTTTGCGCTCGAGGCGCCCACGTCTTGAGACAATTTTATCGTTGCTGGTGTCCCTACAAAAACTGCCTGTTCGTTTACCAGAAGGGGAAGCCTTGCAGTGTCTCACGGAGCGGGCTATGGGTTGGCAGGTGATAAACATTCCTTTTATTCTGTCTGTATCACTCTGCATCTGGTGGTGTTAACCCTGCATAAATTTCAAAGGATCGTGCCAGACAGTCATTGGCCACAGAGGAATTGGCGGCAGCATTGGCAAAGTTATCAGTGTTTAGTCAACGAATGGTGGAACAAGCTGCTCGTGTGAAGACTGAAAAGATCATTAGTGCTGAACTGATGAAAGCTGCCAACAATCCTGAATTGCACGGTAGCTCTCATGCAGGATTTGGAGGATTTCCAGTGGACAACAGTTCTGATCATGAGGATGTGTTTAAGGCATTCAAAAGCTCCGAAAGCACATGTTCAGAATCACAGGTTTCAAATTACTTTTACATATTTTATGTTTAACAACTAAAAATGTTTTGAAAATTCACACGTCCCAATATTTTTTATGCTTTTATAGGAAGAAATACAGGGCACAGGTGGGAGTGGTGAAACGCGCCACAGTTCATTTGTATCAGGAATGCTGTCACCTTGTAAACCTACTGTTGAAGCATCAGAAAGTTCTTGCCAGTCTGAAGCAGCATTTGACCCAGAGGCACCGCATACATTCAGTAGCTCTGAACATGCCTATTCTTCTGCATCCAAGTCAGCTTTAGGTAATGGTTTTATTATGATGGATGGGCGTTATTTTATACATTGTTATAGTAGTTCAACTAGTGTTATTCTGGCTTAGGACAATCTCCACGTAAGCATGCCCGTAAGACTCCTTTAGTACCGAGACAGTTGGAGACCCCAGTCCTTGAATTAACGCCCATGGCAAAAGCTCAACTAGAAGAATTAATGATGGAAGGTGATTTGTTGGAAGTGTCCCTAGATGAAACGCAACATATTTGGAGAATTCTTCAGGCTTGTAAACCGCACCGTGATGAGTCGTTTCCTGATTTTGAAGTAGGCTCACAAGTAATGTATCTTTGGACGTTTGTGATTTGTTTCTTTAGGACTACTTATCTAGGAACTTTGAATCTAATCTGTTAAGAAAAATTCAAACCAGTTAATGTGTGTATTGATTAGCAATTAATTCTGGATGTTTTTGGCTCTCCAAAACTCTCAGGACATGGAAAATGAAAGCCTCCAGTCACAAGATAATGATAAACCTAAAAAGGTAATAAAGCGGAAACTGGAAGATGATGCTGTTGGACAAAAGATCAAGCAGCTCCAAACCAAGTTTAAGATGAGTAAGAGTTTGAAAGCCAAAAAAAACATGAGGCCTATGAAGTTGACCAAAAAAATTAAAAGGGAGGTCGAAATGAGTGGTTTTATTCCTAAAGGTAACATTTATATTAATTTTTTATTTGTTGAGTGCATCAGCAAGATGTGAGCCTAGCCTTCACAGTACGTTTGATTTTGCTTTAGTATTAAAAAGTAAAGATGGCAATCAAAATGGAAGTATTCAGAAACTGAAGAAAATAAGCAAGGAAAAGCTGTTGTTGAAGAAGAAACATCAACAACAAAAACTTCTTGGCAAGAAATTCAAAGCTGCGTTAAAGTTAGGCACTAGTGCTTTAACTTCAGTGTCCACTGACCCGCTTCAGGCAAAGCAAGAGCGGAGGAAAATTAAAAAAGAAAAAGGAAGCTCCAACGACGACGAAATGGACGATAAGTGTGCTGCACCTAAATGCCAAAGACCATCGGGTAATTTCGATAAGGCAATTTCCATTTTCTATGGAAGAATGAGCCATACACTAACTTCCTTTTCAATTAATATGGCCACAGGAGAAGTTAACTGGGTCCAGTGCGATGGTGGCTGTGATCTTTGGTTCCATCTTATTTGTGTGGGACTGAAAACAAATGATGTAAGTGAGACTGAAGATTACATTTGTGTGACTTGTGCAAAAGGAAAGAAGGTTGGGAGACATTCTTCAAACAAGAACTCCATATACAGGGTAAGTCTTATTTTATTTTCCATATTGGAACTGCTGTAATTATTTCACTCCTCCTTCATCTTTGTACGTGTGGTTTTTAAAAAGCTTTTGAACAGTAAGCCACCAAGTTAAACATTTAAATCTGGTAAAGGAGCTATTTGCACTTTAGGAGAGGATAATTTCCAAACGTACTTTTGTGCAACATGAGCACGTGTTGTGAAGCCAAAATGTTTTAACTATTGTTCTGCAACCTTTCTCTTTGTATGGGTAATAGACAAAACAAGAGCAGCTCATAAAAAAGTTTGGATCTGGACGTCCATCAGACAAAATGTTAGTGGAAAAACATACAAAGGTTGTTGATAGTATGGTAAATGAAACGCCAGATTCAGATAGCAGGACAGCTGATTCGGTTGACATCGTGGAAGTAAAGCGTGAACCTGATGTAATGTGCGAGGACACTGTTTCTGCCGAATTGAAGGATCAAACCTCAGTTCAGTGCACAAATTCGCCTGGAACATGTGACGTGGTAAATGATAACCTATGATAAGGAAGTGACACCAACTGGATAGACAAGTTCCTTAACGAACTAGGAATGATGTAAAATGTCAACGCTAATGCCAATGCACTACCAATTTGGTGTATACACTTTTGGTACTATACAACGCTGCTTTGCATTTCAAGTCCCAGTGATTATTTGTGGGTGTTACTCACAGGCGCACAGTAATTGAGTGATGGCGTTGTGGATATACCTACATTACCCAAAGTAATTCCATTTATTTTCACAATTCGACTCTGCCTGTGGTCACTCCAGCTTCACGGAAGGCAAATGTGATGGCATAACATGAAGTCCTGTTCTCAGCACATTGTACATGTAATTCGTGAAAGTGGACGTAGTGTCGAAAAATATATTTATTCAACAAAACAAGTAATTGGAGATGTGAAACGGTCCAGTTTATGAAGGACTTGTTTTTAATTTAGTTGGAGCGCCAGGAGAACATTTCTTATATGCGCTTCTGTGTATATCGACGTGAAAGGGGCCATACCCCTTCAAAACAGTGCAACGCATGGATACAAATTTTTGGGGTAATCCGAGGTGCTTCGGTATAAACAATTCATAGAGCTATTTTGTGTTCATCTTTATCTGAAGAAATGTGATTCTAGTTCAGCATTTCATCTCTTCATTTGTGGAAAACTGAGTTAATGCGTGAATTAATTATTCATATGATTAGCATTTTTGTTTTGCCCTGACCCAGAAAAAATATGTTGTGGTGGTGTCCAGCATTTGCACTTTTCTTTCCTTTGGAAAATAATATGCTCGTCAAGGCACTTCTATTTAATTCTTGAGAAAGAATGCTTTTTCATTTCATTGCTCCTGTGACGTGTCCCCCTTTCCTTGATAGTGTAAATTTTTTCGAAGAAAAATAAATTCCAAGTCAAAGATTTCACGTATCCTCTGCGCTTGTTTATAGATAATCCATAACATTGATTTTTGTTTTTAAGAAGGGGCAATGGGTTGAAGCAGAATGTTTAAATAAGTGCATAATAAAATGTGCATTTCACTTCTGATAGTGTTGCTAGAAAACTGATTGTCCCTAAATCGAATAATTGATAATGTTCTGTGACCCTACATCGGAACAAAGATTACTTGGCGAGTTTGGAAATAATACCTCTTCTAATAAACAAAGCGAACGAACTTTCAAAATGTCGCATATATACACGTATTATGAAAAGTACATGTATAAGCTTTTGAATACATGTACTTTTCATAATACGTGTATATATGCGACATTTTGAAAGTTCGTT
>JAQGAF010005304.1:0-12305 GCA_034687865.1 Kryphioiulus occultus | reverse complement strand
CAAGTTACAAGTTAGGAACTATGGGTCAGAAAAGGTAATGGTAACAATTGACACCAATTAATAACAACTGAGCAATAGCAATGATAAATAACAATTGATATTAAATGAACAATCAATATCAATTGCTGTCATTAAACCTATTAATTGAATTGTTAAACAATTCCAATTTAAATTTCCATTTAACCCATGCATTGATATTTTTACTTGGGATTACATACATGTACCTCGTAAACACGCTGAAATCAAATGCAAAAAACGCATAATTAAGTAGTGTAGAAAAAGTGATCAGTCAGTGTGTATATTTAGCAAAGGGCTAAAATTGTAACCCAGAACCACTTATTAGAAATTCCTCGTTACTCAATGTGGTTTTTACCCAGGTTTTTATAGCAAATGGATATCCGAGTGTTTTCTTAATTGACCCAAATACTGCGTTACCCAATATGGTTTTCACCCAGGTTTTATAGCATATGGATAGCTGCATTTTTTCTTACTTGTATTTGTATACGATTACCAAACCATTTATCTAAATTATACCCAAAAACTGCTTCTCAGAACCGCTCATCAGAAACTACTTTTACCCAAATTGAGGTAAAATGGTCACTACATTATCAACAAAAATGATTTAATCTAATAATAACTATTTTGATACTTATTAGAATATTGGTACACATTCTTTGATCACTTTTTTCATGGAAAGAAACGAATACCCGATTTCGGGTAATTTACCCAGGTTTAGAAAGCAGTGGTCTCAAGATTTTATCATTAGATTAAGTCATTTTTGCTGATAATGCTGTATTAAATTTTGAACTGAATGTTACCATATTGGGTAACGAGGAAATGCCAATAAGTGCTTTTTGGGTAATGAAGGAAGAATTTTGGGAAACTATGGTAATGAAATTCGATGTTTTCACAGATACAGGCATGTGGTTAGTTGGTATACAATTTTTCACATACACGTAAAAGATTCTGATGTTTTCACGTGCAATTATCTGGAGTTTTTTTTCGTATTTTCTCACAATAAAATATTTGATTTTTTTCACATTTTTTAACCTATAATATTGAGAACACTATAGGTAATTTATTTTACAAAACTAGACCACAAATAGTGGATTTCAGCTTGCTTTTCTAAAAAAAAATTGTATGTTGTAAAATTTAATATTATGTTCATGTGCCATCTTACAACATTAAATAGGAAACGATGCAGCAAATTGTCTCCCAAATTCGACTAATTTTCAATTTCGTCATAAATCTAAGTGCAACATATCTAAACGAACAAGGTATTATCTTACTTTCTTAGTTCTTAGTATCTTAGTTTGTGACATAGACTTAGCGTGTGCTCATGGGTCAATGGGGTGGGGGTGGGTGATTTTCTCGTAAGTGCATCGATTCTTACGAATCACTTCGAGGGTTTGCCATTTCAAAACTGTAACAACAACAACAACAACAATAATAACAAAACCACGTGCATTCACGTAAATTGCAGGTAGGCTTACAGGCATACCTCAGGTTTATGAAGGCGGCAACATAAAAGAGATAACAATCGACAAAAAAAAACACCGAAACATTGAGTTGGGCTAATGCAAATGGTCCACCAATTGCAATTAGGATTGGGAATTAGCCCATTGCTTTCGAATGGACGAAGCCATTGTTATGACCCAAAGATAACGCGTGTAGCCTTCAGAAAAAAACATTCCATTTTGTATACAAAAAAACATTTTACTTTTGACAACATTACCGAATTTCTGGGAAAAATGAAAATTGTCTTAAAATAGAAAACAGTATCAAGGTGACTGCGAATTTCTGAAAACATCCAGGTTTTCCAGGATAATATTCAAATTTTTCCAGGTTCAACAAATTTTAATGATAGAGTAAAACTAATTTAGGAGGATCGCAGGCAAAATTTTCAGAAAAAACTATCACAAATGTTGATTTTAGGGGAATGGTAGAAATGATTATCAGACCAATCATTTTTGTGCTAATTTCTCAAAATTATAACGAACAAACAAAACACAATTTTGGCACAGAAACGTTTCTGGTTTCAATTAAAAATTCCCTGAGTTTTCCACGTTTATTATAAAATTCCTTGAGTTTTCCAGGTTGAATATAAAATTTCTTGAGTTTTCCTGGTTTTCCAGGTTGAAAACAAAATTTACAGAGGTTTCCAGGTTGAATAAAAAATTCCCTGGGCTTTACAGGTTTTCCAAGTTGAAAATAAAATTCCCTGAGTTTTCCAGGCTGAATATAAAATTCCCTGAATTTCTAGGTTTTCCAGGTTGAAAATAAAATTTCCTGAAGTTTCCAGGTTTTCCTGGTTGAATATAAATTCCCTGAGTTTTTCAGGTTTTCCAGGTTGAATGTAAAATTCTCTTGAGTTTTCCAGGTTGAAAAAAAATTGCTGAAGTTTTCAGGTTGAAAAAAAAATTCCTGAAGTTTCAAAGTTTTCCTGGTTGAACATAAAATTCCCTGTGTTTTCCAGGGTAAATGAAATTCCCTGAGGTTTCCAGGTTAAATATAAAATTCCCTTAGTTTTCCAGGTTGAATATAAAATTTTCCGAGGTTTCCAGAAAGAAGGTCTTGGAATATTCATGAAAGTGAACTATTTCTTATGAGGAATGTGACTTGTGGTCAATTCACCCCATGAGGCCAAGCTTGACCACCTTATCAAATCAGCTAAATAAACACAGAAATTCAAATACAAGGGGTTTTGAAGTGAGACAAAATCTGCTCAAAGTCCATGTCCTTGACAGCTGGCATTTTCCAGCACCAACAATTACAGGATGGTCTAGATCCCCTTGGCCAGTGGTCAGTGGACACCTGTGAATGCACGATTCCTGCAGTCCTTCAAATTCAAACGTAAACTACTTGAAAAAAAAAAGGTATTTCAAGTTTAAGGTGGTTGAGAGGTCTCCATAATGAGTGATCACACATTGGGTCTGTCATGATTCAAATGAAGGATTGGGAAAAGTTTAACAAAGCTTTATCCCATTGAAGTTGACAGCAATCGGGGTGTTCTTCATGTCACTGTTCATTAGGCCCACTCCACAACACCCCCAAATCTCTCCAACACAAAACACAAAAATTGCATTTTTTCAGAATCAAAAAAACGAATTGATATAAAGAGAAACGCGAAGCAAACACACGAAACTAAACCGGAAAAATCCCCCGTTATTTGCATTTCAAACCAAACATCGGATTGATTATTATACAAACAGATGAAGAAATTGAAAATAGTACTTATGGCACCATCAAGATGCATGGGTTTGACACGAAACCGAGATTACTTATTGCAATCTCAATTGGAAAAATGTGTTCATCTATCCCATTGTGATAATCTTGCTGAGAGCAGTGCATAAAGCTGTGCAATTGCATCACCTTTAGTGTCTGTGTGTGTGTGTGTTAATTTGAATTTAAAATACAGTTGAGAAGTGCTGCTTAAAGAGTATATGTACACGAGAATGCCAAGTTTGCCAAGTCTAAAAGTAAAATATAATATGTCTAAATAAAAATTCAAAGATTTTAGTTACGCAACGCTCATCAATTTTTGGAAAGTAAATTAGCCAGAAATTAGCACACGTGTATATAGATGCAGATATGGTTCAAGTAACGTCACGTTAGACACAAAAGGTCATATTAATTAACGGCACATAAGACACTTAGTTGTCCCACTAACGTCACATCGCCCACAAGGAAAAGAAATGCATTTCGAAATACATAATATGCAATACATTTTGAAATGTATTTCAAAATACGCGTAGATTGAGACATTAATATATTGCAAAATACATAGGAAAATGTATTTCCTGAGTATTCAACAATTATATTGCGATGCATTTCATTTATACATTTCAAATGTATTGCAGAATGCATTTCATGATGTCTTCAGTGATTTTTGAAATGCTTTTTGAATGCATTTTAAAATACATTACGGGTGAATTTCAGAATGTATTTATCAATGCATATGGTAATGCATTGCTTAATGCATTGAAGAATGTGCTGTACTGACAATTGTATTGTATTGATGATATTAACCCCCAACATTACCACAATTTCTAAATTTCATATCAAAAAAACCTCTTAATTTCTAAATTAATGATATCAGTGACAGTGCAAATTAACTTCTAAATTTTATACAAATCAAGAGTTTGGTTATCATTTGTTTCTAACTATATAAATTATAATATACATCCTACTAAAATGGGAACATCACAGATTGGCTACTCAATTACGTATAATGCATTGTTTAATGTATTTCGTAATACATTGTTGTATGCATTTAGAAATGATTGTATTTGCTGTGAATATCTTGCCGCAAAATACATTTCCAATACTGGGTACTGGATACTGTATACTGGATACTGGGTACTGTAAAACTGTGTACTTGCAAAAATAGCCTAAATTTCAAAAATGGCTTCATGCTGGCAAATTCTACGATCATACAGTGTACGTTGTATAAATACAAATTAGCAGACATATTACCACAACAATTACAAAATGCTAATTTCGAGCTAGGACATTAGATTTCATCCTTAGAGTAAAAGAATCCAAATTAAAACAACGTATATTGACAGGCGAAAAAACAAGATATGCATATTTTAATTTTGAAATATTTGCAATATTTGTGCAATATTCAAACAATTTTATTGCAAGAAAAAAGATGAAGTTATTGAGGAGTAATTTCCAGATGGATACATCAATACCAATTAACCATCGACACCAACCAAACTTTGGGTTTGCAGTAAAAACTACATGAATAATAATGCTAATCGGGAAAAAGGTTATTTAAGAAAGAAGCCAACGCAGAATGCTTAGGATTACAAATTTAATTTGGTTTTTCAATTACACGTTAATCTGAATTTCCTACGAATAAATTAAGGACAGCATTAGCGCCGAAAGCTACCTGCGCTAATAATCTAATGGAAATCGTATTCCGAAATGAAAATGGGGAATAATAATCCCAGGGAGCCCAAAAAGCCAGTTAGCTAATTACAGAGACTGTAATTTATTATTTTTAATATGAAACTTTCATAATGGTGGCTGCCCAACATGGACAAACTTAAGCAATTGCTCAGGTGCTGCCTTGGGATTAGTAATTCTGGATAAATTTTCAAGTTCCTCAGATTATCAAAACATCCCAAGGCTTACTCAAGCATGTTTACGAATTAACACTTCTAAGCGAACACTAGCAGTGTTTGGAAAGTAGATCTTAATCATCTATAGATGATAAAATACTATTGGAAAACATTGTAAACAACTCAGAGATAATTTGTAAGTTGAAAAAATTCATTTTAGTGCTGATTTTATAAATGTAAATGTACAAATGTATCTGCTTGTCCAGGATGTCTACTGGATTAGGTATTGCAAATTCCATGAGTTTTCCTTGGCTTTTTATGACTTTTCATTACTTTTTCATGACTTTTCCATGACATTTTCATGCCATTTTTAAAAAATGTTCCATGCCTATTAGAATATTGGGCAATTCAAGTTTTTGTCATGACTAAATAGCGATTTTTAGAATCATAATCAACCACTGTGGAGACATGATAAATAATTTAAACCCAAATTTTGATTTTGTGCATCAATAAAAAGACAGAAATTCCATAACCCTGATGTAAATTTCATGACTTTTCCCTGACCCAGAAGTAAATTTCATGATTTTCCATGACTGGTAGACACCCTGGTTATCATGACCGAATTTAGACTTGAAATTATGACCTCGTACGGTAACACAGCCAACCTTTACCCTGAAAAATTATTTGAAAAACTCAAATACATTTATTTCAAATGAGTTTTCATGTATGTCAATGCTACTGCCAATATTTGCAACATTCAATTAGTTTCATCCAATGAATATCATCAGACTTTTTGCTCGTTTCAAAAACAACTTGAGAAATAACAAGTTATTTGAAAATTAATTTTATTAGAAAAAAGCATTTCGACAATGTTTTAGCCTTTTCACAAAACAATTTCAACACACCCTGGTATGTTAATCTCAAAATACACACGTGCTTTGAAATTCATGTTTATTTTAAAAATACTTAAAACTAAATGATTTTTCATAATACCCTGGTATGTTAATCTCAAAAATTAAATAAAAACGTGCTATGAAATTCAATTTCATTTTAATTTTGAAAGTGTTACGAACTACACAAATAAACTCGTGTTGATACAGCGCCATCTGGGTACGTGTGTGTGTCTTTACATTTACAAATTTAAATTATTTATGGTCTTAGTAGCCCCGTGCGTGAAATGATTAAATAAAACGTAGTGCAAATATAAATTATTAAGTCACATAAATTACGCGAGAGACGAAATTCTTGGAGGGTAATCCAATTAAAATGGGGATAAGCGAAAAATTGAATTGAATAAAAGCGTTTGGATATACGAAACGACTTGAACCCGATCATTAATCGCAGAAATTAAATAGGGTCGTATTTTGGAATCGCACGTAGCCTGCAATTAATATCAAAAAGCACTAAAATGTCGTCACTCGTTCTAATTAAATTTGAAACATTACATTAAACGCCCATATTTTACGGTTTCTCACGAAACACATTTGCAGAAATACACACTCCCGAGTCGTGTTATGGCATAGTGATTTTTAACAAGGCTGGAAGTTTATAGTAGTCCAACCAATGAAATATCCGCATTTTGAATATGCATAAATCTTATTAAAAGAGTGGGCACATTTAATTGCATGAAAAATCCATAATGATTTTTCTTATATTCCTCGAGCGAGGGGATCGTATGATTCAGCAAACTTATTTAAATCACCCAATGGACCCTCGCAGTATTTTATATGTGGATAGAACGAGTCCCTTCAACGTCTTTAAAAAAATTGCACGATGTTGAGATATCATTTATGCTAAAAACGCGTATCAAAAGCGCAGAAAACTTGTTATCGAATTAATGAACATTTCTTTCTGAAGTATATACATGTAATTTAAGTAATATTTTAGCATATTTGATTGTCTGTATTATATTATGTTTTAATATACTGTACCAATCTATATTATAAATGTAGGATTTCTTCTACAGTTAGTTTTTGCAAAAAATATTTCAATTATTCTACTTTTGTTGGCAACCATATTGTTCAGTCTGCTAAGAAATCAAATTGATGGAGCTAAATGTTGCTGAAATATTCTCTAATTAATTAATACTGAATTATTTAGTAGCTCTAGAATATCCTCTAAAATATAGTGTAATCAAAAAAACTATAAGTATATTCAAATATATTACAAATATTTACTGTTTTCCGTGGATGTTGATTTTTCGGTTTTGTCAAAATATTTCAACTGAATCCAATTACAACAAACCATTTAATGGTAGCAAAATGTTTGTGAAATACATGTATGCCGAATTATTTAGTACTGAAATATCCTTGAAAATGTTTACTCTAGGCTATCCTCTAAAATACATTGCAATTAAATCACTATTTTTTTCAAATATATTACAAATTAAAACACTATTTTTTTCAAATATATGAAATATTTACTGTTTTTTGTGGATGCTGATTAACCAGCAAGTAAGGAAAACACTATTTTAAAGAATGAAACGAGTCTAAATTTGTGAGAACTTAGGGAATCTTCTCAGACTAAAGTAACATGGAAATGAATATCTTTTCACTGTCATTTTGCTATTATTAACTTTTAACATTAGCAAAAAAGACAACATCACTTGAATCCTTAATATGTACCCATGTTGTAGCAGTGGGCCAGATATGAAATAGATTTGTGAAAGTGAAATTCAACTTGCTGTATATTTAAGAAACAAGTTATGCGTGCAGTTAATATGCTTTTAAAATGCAGTTAAAGACATCATATATAAATTATCCAAACTTTATATTTACTCCCAAGTTGTCCTAAATCACAGCCCAGAGGCACTTATTGGGGAAAATGAGGCCAAAAACTTTAGTTTTCATTAGAAAAAAATTCAATTTTTAAAGGAATAGGAAATGATTTGTTGTTGTTGTCTGCCCTCAATTTCTGATTTCTCCCAAAGAGATCACAAATTTTTAATGTTAAATCGCAGAAAAAACTGACAGGAAAATAAACGAAATTCTTGCCAGATCACAGCAAACATTTCAAACACGCCACTACATTTAATATTTAACAAGCGCTATTTTTTGCCAATATTTCTTTGGTTGATACCACATGTGACATATCACAGGACTTATGGCCAACTAAACTAAATTGTTAACACTGTGGAGGTATTATATGCATAGCAGCCAATTTTGCAGTAGAATTTACAGAATATAGAAGAAATTATAATATAAATTAAAAGTTAGGCTAATTTTCAACATCTAAGGCATGTGTAGGGAATACGTAACAAGTGAATAATTAAATCAATTTGATTAGCTTCAAAAATAAAGTCTTCAATGACAAACCATTATCTGATAATAAATACCTATATGAAAGAAAAATTCAATATTGGCAACATATTTCGCTCAGAAATTATCACCACATGCCACTAGCTATTTGTCGTTGTCGTAATGAATGTACTGAATTTTTATATAGAAAAATTGATGCGTTTTTCGATCTCTGGCGATGGTCAACGTACTGAATAGAAGTAAATAAATTCCCTGAGGCATGACCAATCCTGCAAATCCTTAGCCAAATAATCAATAACTACCATTTCATCGCTGGATTTCGGATTTTTCTCGGTATTAACGACGTCCCTCGAAAATATTGACATTAAGACTTCACTCTAAGCTTTCTTTGAAAAGTTCATTGAGGACATAAGCTCCTTATTAATGCTGCCATATATGACCCATGTAAATGGCAAAAACCCAACTGATTTTATTATACAGAGTGAAAAAAGGAAATGCCCGCATAAAATGGTCACAATATCAGAAATAAATCAAAATAGGCTGAATTTTCAACATAAAGCCACGGAAATCTAATAAGGTTAGAAAGAATATTTGAAATTATTGATGAATTTGAGAATAAACAACTAAAAATGCATTTTTGAGCATTTTGCAATTAATACCCTAAGGTTCCACAGCTTAATATTTATGTGGTATTTTTTAAAACAAATCTAAAGGTGTTATTTCAAACAATTATCGTAAGAATGTCAACAAACCTTTTAATAGAATTAATATGCGAACATGTCTACTACTATATGGAAATTTGATATGAAGCCAGTATAGTTAATGGGAGGGACATATCAAGAGCTAATCTAAAATGAAAAACGATTTCAATTATTTAGAAAACCTTATTTCCATATCAATAATTCATGGAAGATAATTTTGCACAAACGTCAAATAACCACGACGTTGAGTTAATAACAAAAATGACAGCATTGCAGAATTTTTTTAAAAAGAACGACATTTCAGTCATCAGATAGGAAAAGTAAAACGATAAGCAGACTAACATAATTGCTTTTTATAATAAGGAGCCGATGAATTTACGGTCTAGCACTATTTCTAGTGAATGAGTGAATATCTTGCACAAAAATCTTGGTTCATATCAAGAAAGTGAATTATTGCATTTTAGCTTTCCAAGGAAATCGAAAAAGAAGTATTTATACTGAAAGTGAAACCTAGGAGCAAAAGTAATGTCGCAGATACAATATGTTTGAGATAAAAACTACCTAGAAATGTTGTTTTTGAATCATTAGCTCCAATTTCACTAGTACGAACGATATTCTGAAAACGAATTCAACATATTTACGATTTGAACAAATGCTCAAATTCGGAGCAATAGCATTTGCAAAGTTTTGAGAAAAATGTGCCACTTATTTTGTATTTTATTTTGTATTTGGGCGTTCAATGTGGTGGTCACAAAAAATGATCACACATCCAAAGATCAGCTGAATACATTGTGTCAAAAATCTGTTTGGATTTGTTGGCACGACATTTTTTTTATTAAACCCAATGCTGCTTATCTGAGGGGGTAAAAACTTGATTGATTGTTGTGGTTTGCTGATGTCAGTGAACACAAACTGAGTCTAGCATCAATTTGATTTTCATCGTGACTTTTTGATTCAGAAAGACTAAAAAACTAATCTAGGATAAGAAACGCGATGCAGGGGCTACTTGGAAAACTCATCAGTAAAAATGAGAAACCTTAGGGGTTGAAGCGCTGAAAAATCAGCCGAATGCTTGACAAGAATCCAATATAATCGAGGGGAATTTTATTAATCATAAAAACAGCCAGTAGTGACACCAAAGGCACTGCATCAAATATGATGAATCATTGCATAGAAAGGTCCATTCAAAGGAAAAACTCCGAAATTCACACAAGATCTTCAGTGATTTTTCTACAAATTTTAAGACCAGAAACGTTACTAAATTTTGAAACAATTTAACTTCAGCGTGGAATCAACAACGTTTCATTTTGCTGATCATTTGATTATTTGGTTAGAAGTTTAGAAAAGTAAACAAGTCATAAAAGTTAGCAAGAAAGATGATATTAAATTTTAATTTTTGTGATGTCCCCATGATCAACTTAAGAAGACCGAAAAATCCAAAATCGTAAATTGTAATATTGTCTTACTGATACAATTTGAATAATTTGGACTGACAGCCCTTCTGAAATTCAATTTTAAAAGCAATTACACAAACGTATTTGCTAAATTTTGCTTTTCACTTTCCTTTCTAAATTGCATTTCAGATTAATTTTACAAAACGAATCATATCACGTTTTAGGAGCATTTCGAAATCCTTAATAAACATAAATACATTAAGAATAAACTTGTACTCATTTTGAGATGCAGTTCAGGATAATATTTGAAATGCAATATAATAGATGTTTCAAGTTCACAAATTGTACCATTCGACCAATGTTCAAAATCAAAAAAATGCATCAAAAACGTATTTTCTTTTCCCCATTTAAAATTCTTAGTAAGCATAAATACATTAAGAATAAAATTGTAAACTCATTTTGAGATGCATTTCATGATAGGATTTGAAATGCACTATAACGGGATGTTTCAAGTTCACAAATTGTACCAATTGCCAAATTTTAATAATCTAAACATATTTAAAAAATGCATCAAAAAACGAATTTCTTTTCCCATTTCAAATTCTTAGTAAGCATAAATACACTAAGAATAAAATTGTAAACTTATTTTGAGATGCATTTCATGATAGTATTTGAAATGCACTATAACGGATGTTTCAAGTTCACAAATCGCACCAATTGCCCCAATCGACCAATTTTAATAATCTAAACCTATTTAAAAAAAACATCAAAAACGTATTTTATTTTCCCATTTCATAAGACACCCCTTTCTAATCATTAAATAACAGACTCGAAAATTAGCATACGATGAGACGTCGAAACAAAACGAAAAAACTTTTGATTAAAAAACAAGCGTTTTATTATCGTTTTATTTTCTTATTGTTCTCATGTGGAAGATAATGGCTCAGAAATTCAATTTGTCATTATTTTTCATGAACCGATTCCAGCAGCACTGTCACTGGCAGATAAAAAACATTTGAAATAAAACTAGAAAGAGGAAGATAGTAAAAAAAAACGAAAACCTATATTATCATGCACGGTGCTCCTTCTTCGTGTTCATATTTATGGGAAAACAATAAACAAACAATTTACGAGATCAGCAGAAAAAGCTCAAGTTTTTCCATTTAAAAAAGGGGCTTTTTTACGACTTTCGCATGCATCCATTACAGTGAATCTTCTCGCTGCCTGCAAAATCCACAATAGTAAAATCCACAAGGCGTGACCTGCTTCGATGTCCATTCTTTATGGAGGATATCGATTTTTGGTCCATTTCGTATGGATGTCCAGCAGCGTCAGAGTCCAGGCCAACGCACTGGTCATCCGAAATCCAATCTCTTTTTCCACCAGCTTTCTTTCTTATTCATATTTAGTTGGATTTCCTTTTGTTTGCTCTATTTTTGGGTTTTATGACCACATCATGTGCAAGCCTAATCCCAATGTAAATAGATTCATGGGCGGTTGCACAGAGTCCGTTAATCGTCGAACAATGACCTCTCGACCACTGGTCAGCCATGTTCGACATTGCCATTCCAAGGTGGAAAGATTAGTATATGATCACTATTGATATCGCTACTATATAGTGATGAATAGTGTTTTTTTTGTACTACTGATGTCAGTATGGATACTGACATCACTATGATGATGATATTACTATGGTTAGTAGTATCACTATTACTATATGGATAGCAGCATCACTATTACTATATGGATAGCAGTATCACTATTACTATATGGATAGCAGTATCACTATTACTATATGGATAGCAGTATCACTATTACTATATGGATAGCAGTATCACTATTACTATATGGATAGCAGTATCACTATTACTATATGGATAGCAG
>JAQGAF010005303.1:0-12307 GCA_034687865.1 Kryphioiulus occultus | reverse complement strand
GAAGTCGGAATCCGCTAAGGAGTGTGTAACAACTCACCTGCCGAAGCAACTAGCCCTGAAAATGGATGGCGCTCCAGTGTCGAGCCTATACCCGGCCGCCGGTAGTTGGCTTTGGTGTCCCGGCGAGTAGGAGGGTCGCGGCGGTGAGCGTTGAAGGTGCCGGGCGCTAGCCTGCCTGGAGCTCCCGCCGGCGCAGATCTTGGTGCTGGAGAAGTGTTTCATGTGAACAGCAGTTGAACATGGGTCAGTCGGCCCTATGGAATTGGAAAATTCCTTTCGGAAGTTGCGGGAATTTTTATTGGCGCCTGTTTATGACCAAATGGGAATCAGGTTAATATTCCTGAACCAGGACACAGAAGTCGGTGTCGCCCAGCCCGACCTCTGGCCGGGACGTTGTTAAGGACGGACTCCATGGAATCAGCTTGCCCGGAGATATGGACGTGTTTCCTGTAATGTACCACGGCTCTTGCGGTGTCCGGTGCACTTCCGCCGTACTTTGAAAATCCGTGGAGCGAAATGATTTTTGTGCCTGACCGTACCCATATCTGCAGCAGGTCTCCAAGGCGAACAGCCTCTGGCCAATAGGACAATGCAGGTAAGGGAAGTCGGTAAGCCAGACCCGTAACATTGGGATAAGGATTGGCTCTGAGAGCTGGGCCGGACGGGCTTGAGCAGTAAAGGGGTGTGGGCACCGCAGCTGGACTGTGCGAGTGCTCCCTCACGGGAGTTACGAGTTAGGATCGGCGACGGGACCTTTCTCGTGGTTGGCTTCAGCTGTGCGATGTCGTAGATGTGCGGTGGCGTAGACTTGCCTCCCTCACAGGAGCTTGTCGAAACCTCGGCAGGGCCTGGGCTCTTCCCATCGATCATTTCGTCTGGCATACAACAGCTGACTCAGAACTGGCACGGACCAGGGAAATCCGACTGTCTAATTAAAACAAAGCATTGCGATGGTCGCTGGTCGGTGTTGACGCAATGTGATTTCTGCCCAGTGCACTGAATTTCAAAGTGAAGAAATTGAACCAAGCACAGGTTAAGGGCAGGAGTAACCGTGTGGCCAGGCCATCCCCGACATCTTGGGGTGCCTTTCTGGTCTCTACAAGGTTGAACGTAGTCCTCTTCGGCCACATCAGAAAGTAGACCTGATCAAGTGTGCGGTGTTGCCAGAGATAGTCTTTAGACTTAGTCTGTGCCTTATGTCAAAGACATCCCTACGACGTCTAGACCAGCTTGTGCGCCAGGCTTTAAAACGCATCCTTCATCTGCCTCATTTCACCAACGATGCCTTCTTTCATGCATCATGTGCAGACGCTGGCTTGGGTGTGTTGCCACTTCAACATGCAGTGCCGGCACAGTCACTGAGGAAATTGGATAAACTGGCTGTGGATCCCCATCCTGCTCTGAGTGCCATCAGCGACTCCAACTACCTTGCAAGATTGCGTGACCACTATACCAAAGCCCTCTACCCCCTGCCAGCTGTAAAGTCAGCTAGCAGGGAGTACTGGCAACAACGATGGCGAGCCACAAGAGCTGGAACTGGAACTGCTGAGCTTGCCAAGTCAAAAGTGTCTACTCGCTGGCTGACACCAACAGCGACCTATGGTAACCGTTTCATCGATAAAGTTAAGCTTATCACCAACACCCTGCCGACAAGAACACTGCTGCCAAAGGCTACTCAAGAGGAAGCCAAGTGCTGGGCTGGCTGCGATGTTCTAGAAACACTCAGCCATATCTCGCAGGCCTGCCCTTTGGCCTTCAATCAACAAATCGTGCGCCACAATAAGTTGGTGGGAGAATTTGCACGATTAGCCAAAGATGCAGGCCACAAAGTCCACCTGGAGCCTTGCCTTCGAACCGCTGAAGGACTAAGGAAGCCCGACATCATAGTGCTTTACTCTACCCGTCCAGAAGTGTTGGTAATCGATGTCACGGTGCCATGGGAGACACCCAAGATTATGGCTGCACATGCTCGTGCCAAGAGTGAATACTATGGTACTCCTGCTGTGCGGGCTGCTCTTGCTGTAAGATGGCCAGCTAGGACCCCCTCCTTTCATGGCTTTGTGGTAAGCGCAAGGGGTGGATGGTGTGGTGGCAACGAAGGTGTCCTACGTGATCTGGATGTTGCGGTTGGCCGAGCGCATTGGTTCTCCCCCCTAGTTATGGAGGAGACCGTAAGAGTGTACAAATGGTTCATGCGCTCTGCAATCACTTGATTTGAATCGACATTACTAATAGTAGACATAACATTACTAACAGAGGTGTATACCTCATGGCATGCCATCAACCGATTGGCACTACTAACCCTTTCGTGTACGCGATGCATTCTTTCGTGGACAGGCCTTCTTTATGCCCACATAACATAGCCAAATGCCTCGTCATCTAATTAGTGATGCGCACGAATGGATTAACAAGATTCCCTCTGCCCCTATCTGTCCCTATCGCCGGGGTGTCTGATACCTCCCGTGCACCAGTGATTTTCGAGATTTCGAAATTTTGGCAAGTTACCATCTAACCCTGTATGTGATCACTTGCTAATCGAAAGACGATGCCTTGTCTTCAGTGGTTCTGGTGTACGACTGACTGCAAAAGAGTTATCGGACACGCTCTCTGCCTCCCTGTGGCCCCGGTGGATCGGTGGTCTGTTATTCGTAGCAGGTCACTGAACTAAAGAGACCGCACGCTATTTGCGAGCTTTCTCCACCCCGTGTGGTTGGAGGTTAGATTTTCCCTTGCTTTGGTGCTGGACTTTGCCCGGCTTATTATTTTCACACTAATTGGACTCCTGACATCTATATCGTTGAAATGGCTAAAAGGGATACTTCTACTCTGGAAGCAAGGCACAAGGTCCTGAATGACTATCGTCAGACTAGTGACTATTTTAACTTTTGTGAAGAGGCTGTAAATGGGGGTATTACTTCTTTGAAGAGCCATGAGAAAATTAAATTCTGCCAGATAATGAAAGCAAAACTGAATGGCATTAATGACATTTTGGGGCAAGATATTGATGACATTTTTCGGCAACGATTGTTTTGGATTGTCTGAGATTAAGGCTAAATACAAGGCCCTGCTGGATTCTGCTAGAAGGGAAGCGAGGACAATGTTGTAAGAAATGGCACTTGCTGGTGAGGATCCACCACCATCAATGGAAAGCGGGATCGACAATGATGGTGGGGAAGTTGCCATGGATCAGAAAGGCAGATGGTGAGGCTGCATTAAACGATGTAGTGTTGCCTTTAATTGCTTTTGGGGAGCCAGCCACCGGACCAAACTTGAAAAAGCGTAGGCTTGAGGAGGTGGCTGCTATCCAACCAGAAGTGGAGGGTGACCAATGGGACCCTGTGTCTGCACTATCAAACAAACAAGATTATGAAAGATATTAGGTTTCACACAACTAGAGAGGGCTGAAATGAGCTTGGTGGGTGGTGGTCCTGAGGCTTCGGCTAGCCGGGAGTAGATGGAGAGGAGCAGTTGTGACCCCTTAAACATGCAGTAGGTGGGTCGGTGGCTCGGACGTTGCCTGTCATATCTGCTACTACTCTGCTGCTGCTCTATGGGGGGTGCGGACGTGCTACCTGCTACCTCCAGCTTACCTCCATCCGAAGACATGCTACCGCCTTGTCTCCTCTGCCTTGGCTGCCGTCTCCGGTAGCAACGGCCGCCCAACCGTTGGACCAGACTCCCGTCAGCCGCCCGGGCTCACAAAAACCGACGCCACGCATGAACCGCAAGGGCCACGGACTCTTGCTATGGCTCTTTCAAACGAGCTCGGACTCCTCCGTTCTCCGCCGCAATCCGCGGCGAGATCGGACGTGCATTTCGAAACTTAGTGATTTTCGCCCGATTGCCCGACTGCCATGTGGCGACACACACGGCGCGTCACGGTTTTCGTTACCGCTCCGCGGCTGCTGTAGTTATCGTCGGTCCCGAAAGGCCGGAAGAAGTCCCTGATTCTTTCCTCTAATTTCCAAATTCGTGCATCAAAATCAGGCGCGAATTGCGGGACCGTTGGACCGCGGAGCGTTAGGCCTAGACTAGGCCTACCGCCGTCTCCAATAGCAACGGCCACCCAAGCTTCGGTCCGGACTCTCGTCAGCTGCCCGGACTCACGTGTTCGCCAGGTGTAAATAGGCCTACCCTGCTGCAGCCATGCCCAATGCAACAACAGACCCCTCGGACAGTGACCCCGACTTCGACGATGCCCCGCCTGCCGCTCAGGCCCCACGAATCTCCCGGGAGGGCCTCGAAGACTACATGGCCTCTGCACCCCACGCAGCCCTTCACCAGAGGTGGCTCAGTAAAAAGCCACCCCACGCCATCAGGTGCGAAGACAAGCTCCACCGCGATGCCCAGGACCTCAAGCGACGGGCCCCTAAACCAGCTTGCCTTCACCCATCAGATGGCGATGACTCACGATGAGGATGTTTCCCCACATCCCCAGCCAAAGCTGTCTCCTGTCCCAGCCCCAGCTGACGACTACATGCCCATCCTCTCCTTTGCCAGGGCCCCCATCGACCCCTTCACCGGCACCCACGATGCCAGCCAACCTCAGCCACCCGCGGAACCACTGCTGGACCTCGGTCAAACCATCGACTTGGACGCCCCTTCCAACCCTGCCGAACCTCCCACACCTGCTGCCGACATGACTGATGTGGCCATCATCGATACCGTCCAGACGGAGGTGGACCGCAACCTCGTTGCATGGGAGCCCTTACACGCCCTGGCGCAGCTTAATGCTTGGGTTGCCGGGCGCGAATGGCCACCACGACCGAGGGCACGGGAGGCAAGGTCTGTTTCACCAAGGAAGAGCAGACCTCCATCCGCCTCTCCCTGGACCAGATCATCGTGATTGCCAGTGGCTGCCCACCCCAGCTACAGCCTGCTGCCAAGGCTCTGCCTGATGCCAAGGCCCAGCCTGCTGCCAGCACACATGTGGCCTCCAGAGCCTGACGCCAATGCCCACTGGGGCGCAAGACTGCACAGCACGACGCCTTAAGCAATGCCACACAGCCGACCGTACCGACCGCTGCACCAGCACAGCAGCTCCAGCACCAGTTGACGTATGCGTCGGTCACGGCCCAACCTGGCCCCAAGGTGTTTCACACCATTGTGTTGATATTCTCGTTGATGTGGTGGTAGCAGGCATGCTACCACCCAGCACAGCAGGAAACGATGCAGAGACATAAAATAAACTTAACTATTGTGTTTATTGTAACATCCGGGGAGCCAAGCAAGAAGTGTACAAAACAAAGAAAACATGGCTATTTACGAAAAACCCCACCCACAATCCCCTAGGCCAGTGACCTCACTGGACCAGTCCAAGTAGGCTTCGGGGAGGGCAGTTCAAAAATACAGGGTGTGCGCAAAGTTATGCAATTTCCATAACTTTGCCTTTCATGAGTGTTTACCTTTTTGGTTGAACTCTTATCATGTTCTTCTTTGATTACTTACAGGTCATCCTTCGAGGAACGGGATTTCGCCTCACCAAGGTAAGTTCTACCCTTTTAACTTGGGTAACCTGAATTTAGAATTTCTTACTTTATAGGTTCCATCCAACCATTTATTAAACTCCCAGTTAATCCCCTAAAACCCTTTCCGCGGATAACACATTGTGCACAGCTCGGCCACTGCTCCAGTACCGGCCACTAAGCTGAAGACCCAGCTGCGTCCCCTCGTCCCTCTGGCCGTCGGACCGCTGCAGTCGGTGCAGGTCACCCGGAGGGGCGACCTGTGCTTTACCAGCACATCGGCGACGCAACACCAGGCCCTCAACCGGGCACTTGGCAAGTGCCCCAATGTATCCGTGCTGCCTTCCACCGGTACACGACCGATGGTCGTCTTCAACGGCATGGAGGCGGAATTCGACAATGCACCCTGCTGCCTCACATGCAGATCACCAACCCGGACCTGTTCGCCAACCACCCAGGACCCCTGCGGACTACTTTCGGGTACTACGCTCCCGCCCCTGCCGAGACACCCACCGTAAGAATGTTATCGTCGAGGTCTCTCCCGCCATGCGGCCACTGCTGGTGGCCGACGAGCGGATCCCAGCAGGGTGGTCCAAGTACAACGTATGCGACCACTTTGCCGTGACTCGCTGCTTCCAGTGCAACCGGCTGGGTCACATCACAGCCAGTTGTCCTCACGCCGACTCCAGGTGCCTGCGGTGCGATGGTGCCCATTACGGCAAGGTCTGCCACAAGGTTCCGGACAGTGTCAACTGCAAGACCCACAACGTGCCCTCAGCCGACCGTGCCCACTTGCCCACAGATCCCCGATGCCCGGCACTCCTCGCCAGAATCCATTTCTTGAAGAACCAGCTGGCCTGTGAGTGATGGTCCACTCAGGATTCTCCAGATCAACTTGGGCCACGGGGCAGACCACTGCTCTGGCCCAGGGCAGACCACTGCCATGGCCCAACACATCGGTGCACTCCTGGAATGGAACGGTGATCCCTGCAACCCAGGCAGCCAAAGTCCGGACCATCTGTAAACTACCCCAGCCCTGCCTCCACCTCCCAGAACTCGGCTCCGAGACCCTCGTTGCGGTCCGTGTCTATGCCAGGGAAGCCCCTTTGACGGTGATAAACATCTATGCCGCCTCAGATTTGACCGCTCCCCCCACTCTTGCGAGTTGCGAAGCGCATCATGGACTCTTCCCCGACTCTTCCAACCGAACCAGTGGTCCTTCTAGGTGACTTCAACTGCAAGCACCCTGCCTTTGCCACCTGGAAATCGCAGTCCAAGAGGGCTTGCTCCTCCAGAATGACCCAGCCGAGGGCCCCACCTTCTTTCCAGACTCCCTCAGCGACCACACTCCATCAGCGACCTCTGGCTCCGAGCGACACCCCGCACCCAACCAACCGCTTCAACTGGCTAAAGGCGGACTGGCCTCTATTCCAACAGGCGCTGCGCGAGGGGCTGGACGAGCTTCCCCGGCCATCGCTGGAAGAAGAGGCTGATGTTTCAACCAGCTATGTGTGCGGGCCTTCTCTTTTGCCATGCCGTCCGCCCCGCACTGCATCTGCCACGGCGCAGTCTGGTGGTCTGCTGATCTGACCCGCATCCACGGACAGGTCAACCGGGCATGTAAGCGACTCCAGCACGTCTCCGGGCTGCATACAAGGATGCCATCATGGACCAGAAACTCGCCTCATGGAAATCATTCTGTGAGCGCGAGTCCAAGGACGACCCATTCAGCGTGCCATACCGTGTCCTGCGTGGCCAATGGCGCACCCGGCTGGCGATGCCTACCCAGGCCAATGACACCCCCAGCACGCGACAATTCGTGCTGCTAGTGTCGCCGGTCAGTTGCGGCCCAACGATGTCCCCTTCACCGAAGCCGAGCTACGCGACGTGGCACTCTCCTTCAGGATCCACCGGGCTCCGGGCCCCGATGGCTTCATGGCTGCTGCCCTGCACTGGCTGCTGGCCAGCGTGGGGGACTACTGGTTGGATCTCCTCAACCATTGTCTTGCAGCAGGCATCTTCCCATGCTTCTGGAAGGCCAGTCAGGTCGTCTGGCTCCCGAAGAGTGATGCCGGATCCCTGCACCTCAACTGCCTGCTACCAGTGGTGGGAAAAGTGCTGGACAAACTCCTTGCGCGCCGACTGCAGCTCTCCACCCGCCAGTACTGTTTCCGCCAGAAGCGCCGCACCATCGATGCCATCTCAGCTCTGGTCGACACTGTAACAGCCGCAAAAGCCAGACGCCTACACAGCTTGACGGTCCTCCTGGACATCAAAAACGCCTTTAACAGTGCCTGGTACCCGGCTATCATAGCCCAGCTCCGCCACTTCCAGTGCCCAGCCAACGTGTTCTGCACGATCTGCAGCTTCCTCGAGGACAGCTCCCTTGTGTTTCAAAACACCGACCCATGGCCCTCTATGGCGCCGAACTGTGGGGTAGCGTTGCCCATCGGAAGGCTGTGCGTGTCCGCTCCATGATGCTGCAGCAGCCCTTCCTTCTGGTCATCACTAAAGGCTACCGCACCACCTCCAACATGGCCCTGCACGCCCTGGCAGGCTGCCCACCGCTGAATCACCCAGCCGAGGCACGAGGGAGGTCGCACCACCCACTGACCGATGCAGCCATGGAGAAATCTATCCCGGTGGTCCACTACCGTCACCCTGCGGACCGTCCGGCGCTTGAAGTCGCCCAATGGCGACCGACTGGTGCGCTGCACCAGTTCTTCACCTACGGCTCGAAGCTCCTAGGACGAGTCAGCCTGGCGGTCACCTACCAATCGGCGGGTGCGGAGCAGGACTTCCTCAATGGGGGGGTGGGAGAACTTTAGAGGAGAGAGCAGACTTGGTGGACAAGGTGAACGCGAGATCGGTTTGAAATACCAGGGAAATTGTCCCGATGACAGAGTCCACCATGCTGCATTGGCAGCCAAGAGGTGGAGGAGGACGAGGAGGACTTGTGATGAGAACCCCAGTGAGGGAACACTGCAACTTCCTTGATCTATGGGGGAGGGTAAGACAACTTATCAAAGGTAAGACAGTTATCAAAGGTCGACAGGCGACCTCGAGACAGCACAGCCTACTTTGAAATTGCGCAGGTGTCCCTGTAAGGGTCCGGGTTGCACACTGCTTGTGCACATTGCTTGGTGGGTATGACAACTTGTTTATGCGTCGGAGTATCTTTCAAGGCACAGCTGAATGCAGTTAATCCCACGTGTGTGCAACTACGTTTAATATAATGAAGGGCTCTACGACGAGATATTTTTCCTAGGCAAAATGTTACGTTTCATGCTGCTAGTGCAACAAGAAGAAAAAAGAAACAAAAAAACATGCACCAAAAGGCTTGATTCCTGAGGTCTGTTTGGTACGTTGCAAGTTTAGATATACCGGGGGGAAAAGAAGAAGATGAAAAAAACGATCTTATAAGTGAATAATTCACAGACATTCTGTTCAGCTCACTTGAATGTTAAAAAAAACAATTTTTAACTATTAGAAGTCATGAAGGGGTTTGGCATTTCCTAAACTTGGTAAAATTCAGGCTTATAAAAGGGGTCTTGACCAGATGGATTACCATCGGAATGATGATTAAGCAAGGGGGTGTGAATAGGTGAAAGTACACACAGCTGAAGCCTGCTTATGTGACCTGCTTTCATTTTAATTCCAATATTTCACTCATCGGGATGAAATTTACTGCAAAAACATTGACAACTTTGTGCAGATAAAAGAAGCAAAAATTCCAAAGAACCTCTAAAACAATGTGCCATTCCATCACCAAAACCTGTATGTACAGAAACAGTGAAAAAAATGACATGCAATTGGGAAGTTATGCCTGGAATTTCTTTAATTCATTTCCAACAGCACACCATGCAGCTTTTTTCTGGTTGACCCAGTATTTTTGCCAATACTTCGTGTGGTCTATATGTGCCCATTTTTCATCCCAAATGATGCCCGATTAACACATGCTTTCTGTACACCTTTGGCCCGTTTTCAAACGATTCTTGCATTTTTTCCCCTCGTAACGCGATGAAATTTGAATGCTTTTTGCATGGTTTCTGCAGAAACGGGTCATGCAAAAGACGCCGATTTTTATAATGCTGTTGAGATTCTACCATATTTACCATGCTCTTCGCAGCTCTAGGGCACATTCAAGCATCTGGCACATTATTTTAAGTTTATACTCACATTTTACCCTTTAACACGGATGTAAACTCAAAACAGAGCATATGCTCAATTTCAGAGTGTAGGCGACATTGCTGACAAGAGTGGCTTGTAAAACACGATGGACTTGTGTATATTCAACTAGCCAGCAGGGCAACTCCACATGTTGTGCTGCGCAGTGCTGCACGCGGGTATTTATGTAAAAAGCACATCCTGTGGGTGCAACTCTTTTGCACATTTTTTATTTATTTTATTTCTTTTTCTTCTGTGTTTTGCGGCACACTTTGTTGTTGTTGTTGTAAGCAGCATAGGTCAGATTAGGTTAGGTTAGGGTAAGTTAGCCATGCAAACTGACTGCGACCAAATGTTGGCAACAACTGTCCAGCTGCAGAGGGTAAAAGGAGGGCGTAGTTACTGTGACGGTCCTTAGGTGGGGGCGGGTAATAGACAAGGAATAACTGTTAACCTCTGAAGGTGGAGGTGGGAGAACAGCAGCAGTAACAGTGATCCTGTGATTCACTGGTGTTGCAAAGCAATGTTTTTTTGTAACCGGTCGCTGTGAGGAAGACGTCAATGCCTTTGACAATAGCATTTCATTCCTGTTTGACTGGCGGGGCATCAAAACATTCGGTCATCGTCTGGGCGGTGTCCTCTGCTATTTCTTTAGGTGGGGACATGACCCCATTGGCAGAGAATGTAAAAACCCAAACAAGCACGACACCCAAGCCACATGACTCAAGACTCCCAAATAATATTGCTTGCTTCGTGTCACAATGTGTTGGTAGGTCTCCATAAATACGGTAAGCTTCAAAACGGTTTGTGATTTCTGTTCAATATTGAGTGTTTTACGTTGTCATGTGTATTGCTGAGCAATTTGTATTTCGATGCCTCCTTTTTTAAGTTGCGCTTACTGCCCAAATGACCATTTGGCATCCCACTTAGAGGTGTGTGTGAAAGCTAGCCATTTTCAAGACGTTCTCACTGTTTCAGATACTTCAGGAATTGCCCTCACTGTCCTATTGCTCATCGAGATTGTATTTTTGCATGCAGTGTGACCACGGCATTGGGATTTTGCGTCAACGCGCATAGGGACTTCAAATATCATGCAAATCATTATCTCTGAAATGCCCTAACAACCACACAACGCCATCTTATTTTATGTCCGCCTACCAAATATGGTGTGAAATCATACTTGATGTGCTGTTGATTTTATGGCCTGACCCTGAATTTTGAAGGTGTTATTTACGAGCGCTTGAAGCGCTCAAAATGTTGTATAAACTACGGTTGGCCATTTTATGCCCAGAAATGCGGGTCATAATGTGCCCTTATGCATTGATTCATGCGCGTATTCATTGAATTATTTCTTATCGTTTTGCAGTTTCCATTGTCTAATTTCCGTGCAATGTTTGATTTACTTAGAGATGTTATCAAACAATTCCCATTTACTCTTCATGGGGAAGACAACCATGGCGACCAATCACCAATGATTGACAGGAGGTTATGGGATCCTTGATGTGATGGGGTGGAGATTGGTCCCCATTCTTCACTATGTAAAAGCTCCAAGATCTTTGAGCATGTGTGGTGTCCTACCGGTGGCAGAGTACTCGGCTACTTTTGCATTCTTTGCATGTGTCACGGTAGACATTCTTGGCCTTCAGAACTGGCATCCAGAAACATCTTCTGGACAGTCTGCGAGTTGAAATGTTTTGAACCGCTCATGCCAGAGAATCAATTCATCGGTTTCCCTTGTCCCAGCTTGATGTACCTCCGAAGATTTGCTGAGGTTTAGCTGCTCCTTGCTGATGATGGTTGGTCACGCCCCAAGCTTAAATAGCCCATTATCGCTGTCGAACTGGAGTATCTCATGATTCTTCCCATTGTTGACAACGGCCTTTCTGTGATGTAAGCGTCCGCGTCACGCCGCCAGGAGGCGTTGCAGCGCTTATGTAATTAGCGCGTAATTACCAGTGAATAAACAGTCGTTACCTGGCAGCTGACGGTGGTGGAGGTCCTTGTTTCTAAGCCAACGAGCCAACAACAATACACTTTCCGTTTCCTCCCATCCAATAAAAACCAGCTTCATCTGCTTGGAATCCTGAGACGAGGTTCTTTCCTCCAGTGGGAGCACAGCCCACATTGTTCAACCGGATATGACGTTTCTAGATGCCCGTTGATGTGACTTTGAAGAATGACGGTGCCGTCTCCAATGCTAGGAAACTCGCCCTCAGAACTTTACAGATGTCTTGGGCGTAATCCGTTGTAAGTCACTGAACCATAGGTGCAGAGTGGCACCCGATTCGCCCAGCCCATGAGCACCATCCTCTACATTGCTAACGAAGAAGCATCAAATTTGTTGGGCGAGCTTCCTTCATCTAGTTGCACTTCTGCAGCCTTTCGATGAGGTTTAGGACAGTCCCCGGAGTAGTGTCCGATGTTGTTGCAGTGGAAGCACTTCACTTGTCTTAGTGGATGAGTGAGCCGAAGGACCAGGCAACTACTGCTGTGGTCTGCACACCTTGGCCCTACGCCCCCTGTTTTTGCCGCACTTTGGGTCAGCAACTGTCACCAAGGCTTCTGTCGATTGCTGTCCATGCGACTGTTTCTCGCGCAAAGGTCCTGCTTCAGCCAACAAGGACCGCTTTATCTTCCGCATCGAACTATTAATAGGTAGAGCTGTCGCGCCATGT
>JAQGAF010005302.1:0-12308 GCA_034687865.1 Kryphioiulus occultus | reverse complement strand
GGTACGACCCCCCTACCACTTGGCATTTATTTGCTGACTGTAGGGTACTGAGTTGAATTGAATTGAATTGAATTGAGATTCTAAAACAGAAAAGTTTTTTTCATTACCAGTGTTAGTCGTTCATATTCATTTTCTAGTATCTCAATTAATTGTGTATGTGTTCACACATTGTCCTTGTTGTTCAGTGACCTAGACCCCCTTTTGCGGTGTTGACCCCACTAATCAGAATTTGTTTTTTGAATATGATGGTTGTATGCAATTTTAGTACTGCGCCTTTTGACTAACTTTTGACCGAGCCATCCTTCAACATATGGAAAATATTCTGCAGAATTATTTTTGGATAATTATTTTCTGCAGAATTCTACATGGGTTTTACAAGAGATATCATTGGATATGGAGTGACTGAAACCAAAAGACATGTTATTTTGTTTTGTTGATTTAGTTTCCTTTCATAAAACAACATACACAAGTCAACTCTTTTTTCTTTGAAAAGTTCACCCCGACGCCATCGAGTTAAAAATACATTTTTGATGTCAAGGTTCTAAGGAAGGGTTTCCTGTTTTTATCATGATACTCTGGTTACGACAATAAAATTTCCATTGCACACCATCGATGTAGAGTTGGAAAAGGAGGCTAATATCCAGGCGTTTACATTGATATTTTATGGCTTCTGTAACATTTTTGACCATTCTATTCAAATGAGATCGAAAAATGAAACACTAAATCTCAAAATAATGGATTTTAGCCTACATTTATTTGGGGAATGCCATTGACGAATATCTTACAAAAATGTTGTCAGAAATATACACTGCACTGGATTTTAGGTACGTTCGTATTAAAAATAAAGGGAATTTTGAAATCAACCCTTTTTGGCTAAATTCATAAAAATTAATTATTAAACTTTACAAATATATGTAATGAAATGTGGGCAACTGCGGCGTGACTGTTATTATGTATATTATTCAAAATTGGTTATTTAATTACTAAATTCACCTATAATTAATTATTTCTGGTGTATGTCTTTTGAATATACTCGCCATTACATCTATTAATAATTCTAAATTTTCAAAATGTCAAAACTATATTTCATTATTATTGACCTAGTTTTTTACATTTCCCACCATATTATTTTCAAATTCATTATTATCAGTTCTGTAAAATAAATTTTAAAAAATGTATTTGAAATCCATTATTTCTGGTATAGCTTTTCAAACAAAATTATTAAGCTTAAATGCCACCACACGGGATTCACGTAATGATTGTAGGGTACTAAGTTGAATTGAAAATTGAACCAATTTTTTTTTCATTGAAATATGTGCCAAATCGACCATTTGTGATGATGTGTTTCTAAAAATTTCCCCGAAGGCGTTCCTAAATTATTAATATTTTACCAAAGAATTTGTATGGTTTTTATGCCAATAAGGCTATAAAACCATTTGATGCTACTTTTTGCGCTTCAAAAACTTCTATCAATTGTTTCTAAAATGTCTAAACTCAACCTTTTAAAATCTATCCATTAATGTTGTTTACAGATAAGTTTTACCAACAAATCCTAATATTTTAAACCATTTCATCCCTTACACCCACATCTACAGTAAATTAAGATTATCACATTATGACTTACTTTTTCTCGTCTCCTTGTTGTAAATTGTGTTTGGATAATCCACGAAGTTTTTCTTCCTCTAAATATTCCAAACAATGTGATGTAACAGCAGTGTTCAGTAAAATACGAGCAGCTGGTCTCATCCTTTAATAACGTTGGAGCCTAACTCTGTCGCAATACAATGGCAGTTTTCTGTCATGTGATTTGGCAGCCATCTTGGATTTGCGTTGTTAGCTCATTTGCTGACTCATTTCCTGTTTATTATAATCAGCAGATCTGATTTCATAGCCCTGCACAGTCTCAGTATACGGTCAACTCCACCCAAGAGCCTACATGTACTTACACACATTAAAATTATAAAATTCATCATTGTTTCTTGTATTTTTACTGAAAAAAATGTCGCAAATAGATGTGTTCTGCGTGAATGCACCGAACACATTTTCTTGGAGAAATGTGCAGGTCCCCACAGATCTTGGGAATCCTGGAAAACCTTGGAAAGTAAGGGGATTTATAACTGACTGGGTAACATTAACATGGGAAAGTCAGGGGAATTTGTAAAAAAAAATTCAAAAGTCAGGGATTTCCTAGCTTTTAATTATAATTTCAATCCAGACGGTATTTCATATATCGAATATGGCATTAAAAATCTAAATTAAAACACTGCATTAATATTTTGTTTTTGATGTTAATTCCCTTATTATTCAAAGGTAATAGTTATCTTCATAGTCAATGCCCATATTGGTTAAAACATTATTTATATTAAAAGGCAGTTACTTTCACTTTATATAAGTAATAAACGTTACTTGAACTGATAATATTGGAATATTATCAGTTAAAGTAACGCCGTTTATGTGTATTTTCCAAAGAAAATACATGGATACGTCATTTATGCACCTCGTCTAATGTATCCAGTCTGGATTGTCATGGTTGAACGAAATACAGGTAGTTTCTCGAGCACCGTGTTTGGTGAATTACATCAGTAGAATTACAATTACTTTACAATTCTCCCGTTTAATATTGGGTGAATTGATTTGTTTAAAGGCACAAATATTTTCATTAATTCCAATTTTTTCCTCATTTGTTAATTGTGTCGTATTTTCTTCCATTTTCTGTTAGTTTTGCGAATCCATAGCCAAGACTGTAGAAGCGTGCCGAAACATGTCGCGGGATGCAAACGATAGCCGTGAAAAGGAGTTCCAGAAAAATTCCAGCACGTTTGTCATCAAAAAGAAAAGTAAGTTCAGCCATACTTCGGAATATGCCCCGCCGCTGCACAGCTCCAGATAGACACCATGAGAAAGCGGGCTTATCCTAACGGCTAGTAGACTGGTGGTGATTGCCTGCGGTTAGCGCAGCTAAATGAAAAAAAGTACATTTTTAATGTTTAAAGTTAGGATACAGTAGGTTGGGTTAGTTTAGGGATAAAAAAAGGTTAAATTGCAACAGCTTAGAGAAATGTCATTCTTGCTTACTAGAAAGTTTGGGCTGAAATTGACCTACATGTATAGTATATTATACACATTTGGAGCAGAGCATATTCCGTAATTTTTTATTTAATAATTACATGCATGTTTCAATGTTCAATTTCTAACTAAAAGTAATAAACTTTTATGCTTAAAGATGGAACCAATGGTCGTTATCATAGGACATCGAGTTATGTGTCTGACAATGAAGCCAACGAACTAATTGATGCCAATTTTAAGGCAAGTTTATTCATAAAATTGATTTCGACCTTCGACATTTTTCGGATTATTGGAGAATTTCTGTATTTATATCTAACATTTAGCCTTTTTATTAAAACTTTTATTTAAGACAACTGGTTTGGCAATCTTTCCGCATGGACCTTTTGTAATTCATTTTAAAAATACTTAGCTAAATCCGTAAGTGTTGAAATTTGGTGGACACGTTTAATTTGCGGAACGGTTTCTTGCATTAAAATTGTGTAGATAAATGTAATTCCCCTCACGTTTTAATTGACAATTTTAAACAGTGAAATAAAACGTTCGATACTGCGGCCTAGGCCGTATTTCGAAACATACGTGTGTCTGGTAAAAATACATCCGAAAGCACGTGATTTGAAGCTCGAAAGCGCCCAGAAAAACGAATATTCGAAACGTACGTGAGTTTGGTATTATCATTCGCTTTATCTCATATTTGAAACGTACCTGCGTCTGTCACTACCTTTCATTTAACTTGGTATGAGGGTCAATGTTGGGTTTTATTGAATACCAATAATACAACATTATAAAAGGTTTTACCAAAAAAGTAATTTTTTGTGACGCCTTATTCTCTTATGAAATTGTATTTGAGAGGGACATGTAACTAAATATTGTTACCAAATCTGTCCTCTATGGTATTTTCTGTGTTTTTTTGTTGTTTTTGTTTTCATGTGATTTGTCTTTATAATATCTTTCGAAATGTAAAGCTATTCAACACTTAATTATGAATGGATTTTTATATTACGATACATATTGCCTGAAATTTTATTGGCGATTTTTCAAATTGTGTTGTTTCAGGATTGGCCCAAAGTGCAAAGCAAAGGCTGTTTTTACTACGACCAATCCAAGGATGCTATTGTTAGTCATCAGTTTATCTTGGATCTTCCTGAATCTACAAATGTGTGGCTGACTGTTGAACCCATAAGTAAATCATTAGCTAACTCTTTTTACATTTGCATGTTGTCTTTTTAGTCCCAAATAGTTATACAGTATTGACGTTAAATGCTCTCCAATAAAAATAAAATAAAATGAAAACATCAATTTCGATTTTGGTGGTTCGTTAATGGTTGTTAACGTAATTTTTTATGTTCCAGAAAATTGCATCAGTGGCGAGGCAACTGACACGTTAATTTACATTCTTAGGGAAGGCGACAGCAAAGCAAAAGAGTTGGTTGCATTTACAGAAAATAGAGATGCAAATGTAAGTTTATTTGCTGAAATGGATTTTTTTGGGGGCCATAAAGCAGGTAATGGTAATGATTAAATCCTGAAGTTTTACCAATTGTGTTTTGGTGTGTTTACATTTGCCAATGGCGCTCCAGTAAAATTCATTGTTGACGTCTAGTTTTTAAAAATAATTTCCCTCGGTAACCCTACCTTCCTAAACTTTAATAACACAATGAAAAATGCACTGAAATTCCAACGTTTTTAATGGTGTTTTTCAAAAAGGTTTATCAGCTGGATTTTTAATTATTGATAGAACAAGACAGTTATTACTCCTTCATTGTGGGCTAAAATATGCCATTTAATTTAAATAAGTGTCACCTAGCTAGGCCTAATATTTTTTTATCATTTTGGAAAATATTTGGGTTACTTCGGTATAGTCCCTGCTCAAACTTTCACTGTATGAAAAAGTGGGCTTCTGCTAATGGCTCGTAGACTGGCAGTGATTGCCTGGCAGTTAGGAGCAGCTAAATCTGAAATTATTTTGTAATTGTTAATTAGGTTAGGTTAAACACAAAAGAAGCAATAATATAAAAGAAATAAATTCCGAAAGCTAGGGCAATGTCACTCTTGTATGCTAAAAATAAAGTTGAAATAGAAATCTTTCGGGCCCAATTGGAGCAGGCACTATACCGAAGTTAATCCAAATATTTTTGATAAAATACACCAAAACTGCGACAGCAGCCCAGTGAATTTATGTTAAAACATTTTCAGTAAATGTCATATCGTCAAAATTTCTGAAATAATATACTGTTGTGTTTGCAAATATGTCACCAAATTTTATGTTCTGTTTTACTCTATAGGGTCGATATTATTTAGGAACACATTTGGAAGCTGGAAGATACGTCCTTTTGCCCTTCACCACTGGTTACCATGGCAGACCAATCAATGGCATTCCGAATGTGAAACTGGTGGAGAAACTGAACGACGATGCCGTTTCACTTACAAAAAAGTACAAAAAGGTTTTGGAAGAAATATTTTCTCTGGTGGATTTGGATGGAAATGGTCGATTGAGTCGCCAGGAATTCACCTTGTTTCAATGGCGAACTTGCGGCGAAGAAGTGCAGGATGACGAATGGGCTGCACTGGAAGGTATGTTGAAATTTATGGAAAATTTTGTCCCAAAAAACTATACAAGGAACTAAATAACGAAGAATCTTGTTTTATCACCAATGTTTGCACCCTTTTCCATGGTCAGCAAATTGTACCTCTTACGAAACCAAAATTCTGCAGTGCTTCATCGTTTTTGCATGTTTTAGTTCAGTGCTAGTTATTTAAATAAAACTGAATTTATTAATATTTGTCAATATTTTTCCAAAAACTGCACAATTAGAGGACATAGTAAGCATTAGGGTTCCCACTGGCCTGGAAAACCTGGAATTGTCAGGAAAATTGCAACAACCTGGAAAAATCAGGGAAATTTCAAATTTTCATGCAAAAGTCAGGGAAATTTGTCGAAAAATCAGGAAATTTTAATATTTAATTTGAGTGGGAACCATGTTTGCAGTTGTGCCTGTCACAAGATGCAACTTTAGTAAATTTGTAATTAATTTTGCACTTGTTTGCATTTTGCTTTATTACCAAGTTCTATATTATTTTTAATAAAAATTTACCTAGACCCCTGCAGCGCATTTTAATTGGTATCAGATAAATGCCGGGTACATGTAGGATCCAGGGGCTATTTACATGTATATTACCAAGGACTTTTCCATTAAAATATCGGCTAAACTTCATAATTTGTGTTTGGTTTTTCTAAACATTCTGCCTACGGCGTACCTAAATTAATAATTATACTTGATAAATATTGATGTGGAAATGTAAGAGCTATTGTGTAAAATTCCCATAGCTTTAACAAAGACAAACCTGTGAATTTCTATTTAGATTTGGGGAGCCGTGATTTCAAAAGGTTTAAGAGGCAATGATTAGTTTTACAAAAAAAATTAAGATTGTCTATATAATGGCAAGTTTTGATTAAGTTACCAACCGTGGCAAACCCATTACCTTCATTTCTAAGTTTCCACTGAGATTTGTCAACACAAGTATACAAGTGAGATTTAATCTACACGAACATAGACAATATAAAAATTAACTAATAAATACATTTTTAATGAATTTTTTTACCACAGCTACGTTCGAGTTAGAAGATGGTGAACTGACTTTAAACGGTTTCATCGATGCCCATCTTTTAGAGGCCGAAAACAATTTTGGAGATCCAGACGAACTTTGGAAGACCCTGCACGCCATGGGCTACAATGGACAGCTGGAGCTTCAGAACGTTAGTTTTATAGTTTATATTAAAAATAATTTAGAATTTAGTCATAATTTAATCATATTTTATAAACTGGAAAAAAATGTTAAGTGCATCTAGTAAATTGCTTTTACACTTTGAATCAAGCAACGAGGTAATGACAATGGCAAATTTCGTCTGCAAAGTGCCTATGTTGTTAATTTTAATTTGCTAATGTATTTTGAAACTTTGGGTTAAAAATTACTTTTTGAGGTCTTGTTTTAAAACAAAACTCGATTATGGTTTTATGGCCGTTGTTACTACACTTGTAGTGCATGTCTATAAATTTTTTTAAACTAAACTTTGCATTTAGTTACTTAACAATTTGCTGCCAACTATTAGGGAGTCTAACAGTCATGGAGGTCATGAAGAATTCAAGAAATGTACATCAGGGACATGTTACTTTTCATGAATTTTAGGATTAAAATTCATCATTTGTCATTCAGTTTTGCAAAAAAAACATTTTTTTTTGGCTAATAATCATGTCATCACTGTGATAGAGAATGTTTCTGAAAATCACTATTTATTGATGTCAAAACTTGAATTGCCCATATTCTAATAGGCATTGAAAATGTCTGAAGTCATGAAATCGTCACGGAATTTGCAATTCCAAATCCAGTAGACACCTTGGGCCTGGTTATTACTATTTCTGAAACGCTTTTTCAGGTGAATACACCTTAAATCCATTATGAAAACGAAATATTTGAAAACGTTTGCGTAAGACGTTTCTGTCATTATTAATAATTTTTCGAATTGTTCAAATTGTGAAAACCCAAATACTTATTGGTGATATAATTGTTAAACTTTCCCTGGAAATTTTTTTCAATATTATTATTAATTCCCGGAATTATTATTATTTTTTAAAAACATTTCTAGGAAAATCCATTATTTCAGCTATTTTTTTTAAATTGCATATGGCGTTTCATGGTTATTTAAATATTACTAAACTAAAATAAAAATTAGGCTAAAAGCTGGCATTTAAGATCCATTACTTCAAAAAATCTTGTATTATTAATTAATATTTGTGAAAACTTCGTAATAAGAGTACCGGTACGCAAAATACAAATTTTTTCATGATTTTATCAGAAAAACACTCTCGATATTCACTGCGCCATTAATATTTCGAAAAAAGGGCCTTAAACACTAAAATTTCATTATTTCTGGTAGTTTTTCCTTTAACTTAACATATTTTTTTGTAAGAATTGTGAAAATCCTGCGCGTTTTTACAAAATTGTTGTTTATGGCTCGTACTGTTTTCATCCGTATGTCTAATCTAATTCACAATTGCTTTTTTCAGGCTCTTCCATTTTTACTGCAAATCCACACTGAGAAACCAAATTCCCATTTGCATATTTCGGCACTGAAAACTGGAGGTTCTCTGCTGGAGAGGGCCGTGTGCCGATGCGTTACCGACAATGGCCGGGCATCGAAGGTTCGCAACCTCAACGACTTGATCCTTTATACTTATGTGTCCAAGCATCATGCCTCGATTGCAGTGCACAACAAGGTTTGTTTAACATTTTCTGCCAAACTTCTAACATTGTAAGTACTGAGTTCACCATGGCAACCATGATGGCCTATTGGGAAACTCTCGGTCATGATCAGTTTGCATAAGCTGATGGTTAACCCATATGGAAAAATTAGATATGAATAACATGTTATAAGTATACAGATATATATATTCGTAATATATTACCAATATATTTCAAATACCTGCTGTAATATATTAGTAATATATTGCAGCAGGTATCTGAAATATATTCAACATTTATTATACAGCATATTGACATGACATATTTCTTACATTTTTAATGTATGGATTCTATATAATAATTATATTATCCATATATGAAATCAGGCCAATGTTGGTATATTTTCAATATACGGATAATATATTCAAAAAAAATACATTCTTAATATATCTTTTTTCCATATGGGTATCTGCTCATATCTGATCTTATCTGTTTATATCTAAAGGCTCACAGTAAGGTTTTGGTCCGCCTGGATTGCAGCCCAAGCCAGAACTGCTGCAGCCATCGGGGTGTATTGGACTTCACCCTGGAGTGCCTTCCTAAAAGCCTGATGGTAAGGAAACCAGAATGTTTATGATCTGCTTCTAGTAAATTTACACTGGAATTTTTGCCATTAGAACACTTAAATCCATAAAATGTGGGTCAAAATCCATCATTTGTCACCCAGTTTTACACAACAAATTCTTGAACTATAATACATTGCATTAAAAACTACATGTAATACATGTACTGTACATGTATTAAGAAAAATTCGCTTAAAACCATTTGGGGACGTGCAAAGGGAAAGGGCCAACCAAATCTAATGATGTACGTCATCATTATTTCATTTTAAATTCAGGGTAAAATTGAGAATTTGTCATCCAGTTTTGAAAAAAAAAATTAATGTCCTTCATTCAACTTTTATAAAAATTTGGGTTGTAATCCAGTTTTACACAAAATTCTTGAAATCGTGCATTCGAAACGTTTTAATACACGTACATGCATTAAAAAAATTCGCCTAAAACCATTTGGGACGTGCAATGGGAAAGGCCAACCAAATCAAATGCTGATGGGACGTGCAATGGGAAAGGCCAACCAAATCAAATGCTGTACGTCATCATTATTTTATTTTAAAATTCGGGGTAAAATTGATCATTTGTCATCCAGTTTTTAAAAAAAAAATAATGTAGGCCAAATGATGATATCATCATTGCTGTTTTTTTAAAATTTGGGTGAAAAACCATCATTTGTCATGCAGTTTTACACAAAAAATTGTCCATGGCGTTTTTCATATCATTCACTTCAATATTACTTTTATGAGCCAAAATTCATCAATTATAAAGTTCTTGTAAATTTACATTGGAAACTTTGCCATTAGAACTCTTAAACTGGAACTTCTTGAACTAATACACTGCATTCAAAACTTTTTTAGTATTAAGAAAAATTCCCTTAAAACCATTTGGGGACGTGCATTGGGAAAGGGTCACTCAAACTTTTGTTTTAAATTCGGGGTAAAATTGATAATGTTCATCCAGTTATGAAATAGAAATTAAATGTGATTAGTTCTAGTACATGAATTATATCATGAAGGCGTGGTAGACCAAATGATGATGTCATCATTGGTGGTTTATAACATTTTGATGATATTTTCGTTTTCCTGATTTGGGAAACAAATTCCTTGCCTAACTATTTCAGATTGGTAAATATGTGCAACAACAATCCAGAAATGTTTGTTTTTCTTTATAAGGTTATAATTTCATTCATAAAAGTCCATTTTGTTGTCTAGATCGGACACCATTTGATACCTTCGTGCGACAAGGAACCATGGCAAGTTACTTGCATCGAATCAGTGGTTAAGTAAAACTTCGTGTATTTGATCACGGTATGCACAACTTTGACAATTAACCGTTTTGCAGCTCCAATCTTCCAGTTATTTCTTTTTACATTAGTTTTGTGTCGAGTTTTTAGCGTTTTATTTATTACTGATGGTGTCCACCTGTCCTTATGAGAGTCATGAAGGAATCCCAGGACATTTAACCTGTTATGTTTTACAAAAAATAACTTAGACCAATGCGAATGTGGTGAGATCTGGACCAAATATTTGTCGTAAAATTGATATTTTATGAAACGTTCCAGAAAAAGATTGGGAAACAAATGTAAATTCTGTGTTTTTACGCATATGGTAAAATTGTTTCTACCATTTTGTCATATGTTCTATGAAGAGACCGGATTTTGTTTCATTTTCTTTGATACTATATCTTTAATTCTTAGTTAATAATAACAAGGGAAATTAAGAACTTGTAAAAATGCCTTAAGGACTCAGAACTCTAGGGGCTATTGAAAATCTGTCCTTTAACAGGACGTGTAAGTGTTAAACACTAACTTTAATATCACATTATGTCTCTTTTAAAACTAGATGAAAAGATGCAAAAATGTGTATTCTGCTAACTTCCCACTTTCAAACTGAGACCCAAAAGCTTCTTTGGGGCCCTAAAACCAATCCTAAGCCCCTGAACAAGAAATTTAAATAATAAAAATAACTTAATTGTATTAAGTTTTTTCCAAAAATATTTCGGGAAACAACAAAATCGGTATTTGATTAAAAATGGGACCAGACAATTAGGGTTTCCTTCAAGTTCCCAAGAGAAAATTTTTGCAGGAAAACTGAAGTAATAATGCAGTTTTACAGTAGAAAAATTTTCAGTAACAAACTTTGAAAATACTGTAGAAATATCACCACTGGGCTTTGAAATTGCTGCAGTCCTTCAGCTTCAGAAATCATTTTTACTTCCCAATACTTCCTAATATTTTAAATTCAATACAACCCTGAGACTCGACTGACTGCCTTATAGGGTTGTTAAAATCTGTTTTGTGAGAATTGTTGGATTTTATGAAAAACAAATACAAAAAATTCTGTACTGTTGATTACTTAGTGGACACCCTGTATTAATGTTTTAGAAAATGCAAGCGCTTTCTTAGTCAACCATTTTGTACGTAAATGTAAGATGTAGAAGTTTAAGAAATTGAGTGCCAACTAACTTTACTGTTTTATATCTTCCTAGTCACTCTACACTATTTTAGAAATAAATTCAAATTTTTAAAAGTTTGAATGCGCTCCAGCTGTTTTCTGGTTTTTAGATGAAGCGCCATAGCGTTTGGGAAATTCTCGTAGGATGTAAACATGGCGGCTGGCGTGGATTTTCCTACCGATTTCTCTTACTTTTCGGCCAATTTCGTCCCCAGTCCGTCGAAGAATAGCCGCGTCAACGTGAGTAATTCATATACAAACTTTGCTGGACCGTTCCATGACCATTTTGAAGAAAATGCCTTCGTTACGAGACGATAAAGTCGATTGTTTTCAATGGCTTGCTCAGTCCATCAAAGGATTTACAGTGTACTTATACTTGGGCTCTAATAATGTAATTTGAGCACATTGTCCTGGTGATATTTTTGTGATTTTCAGTTTTTTATACACTAAACTCTCCGACGACGTGATGGTTGAAAATGTTATCGACAGATTAGGTCAAGGCAAGGGTGTACGATCAGCGGTAATTGGAGACTATGAATTGTACAGGGTGCATCAGAAGTTACTTTCTTGTTAGTCGTGGGGACGTTCAAGTATTGACTTTGTTATCATTATTTTTGGGGTGGGAAAAGGGTCAGCAGAGCTGCGGTATTTTATAAAGCACTGAGTAAAAATATATCATGTGCGATGATTCAGTTTTGCAAAAATCTTCGCTGAGGATAATTTACAGTACACGTGAGTGCAAAAAATCGATTCACCTGCATGAATCGAGTGACAATGTGTTTTTCTCAAAAACCAAATTTCAGATTTAAAATCGGAAAAATGTGTTTTGTAGACAATTTATTCCTCTTTATAATTCGCCTAATTGCATAAAATTCCTTGTGCATATTTCAGGCGCAAAATGTCGAACTTAAAGCAACCCAAATGTGCATTATTTATG
>JAQGAF010005301.1:0-12310 GCA_034687865.1 Kryphioiulus occultus | reverse complement strand
CCCTCAGACAATTTTATTTAACAAATTACAGAAAAATAAACATCCGCCAAGGCAAAAACGGCATCTAGTCATTGGTTATTAGTCCACTTACATGTATGACACTTTGGGACGTTAAAAAATTACGTCATCATTTTGGTGAAGGGGTTATACAAGTTTGATATATGGTGTTTAAATGTGATCAGGCTTTTGCGTATACAGATTTCCATGAAATGATGTCGAGTGCTGACACATTGGGTAATGGGTCTGAAACTAACGACTATTATAACAAAATACTTGACTAGTGCGTTTCCTACGCGTCCGAAATATGTTTTCTAAGCAAAGAAAACATATATTAATTCACGAGAAATGAGTTATCGTTAAATGTATGGCGAATTTAGCTCTTCACGGATATAGCGAGTAACGGTTATAACGAGCAAATTGGGCCGGTCCCTCGATGCTCGTTATAACCGAGTTCGATTGCCGTAGGTCTATGTTGCACCATTTTATAATAGGGATTTACACAGTGTTAGTAAACCTGTATGCAACCTGGGAATTATGGGAATTGAAACCAAAATGGGCTCCACTGACTTATGCCCCATTTTTATTACAAACCTTAGGTTAACCCGGCCTATGAGCGCCCACAGGACAGAACCTATTAACATCTATATACGTGTAAAAATATATTCTCGTATATCGATTCTTTTTTGGGCATACATCCAATGTTAACCCCTATGATATACCCCCATGTCCATGTTATGAGGGGAAGGGGTAAAATGCCCCTTTAGCAAATGTATTATTTGAGTTACCCAACATTGTTTTTACTTTTTCTAGATATGGAATTAACTGCGAATGGCCAGCCAACTATTAAAGAACCGCAGACAGAAGAAAAAAATAGCGACGCGTAAATTAAATTCATCTTTAGACTTCGAACAAATAAAAGGAATTAATTACATGTCGCTGTCATCATTCATCGATCGTTTTACAACTGGACCAGACTCCGAATAGTGCGTTTATGGGTGGAATTAAACATGATGGCATTGTGTGAAGATCGTCCAAAAACAACTGGACTTTAAACAGTTTTCCTGTTTTACAGGCTGCAAAATGACCTCATCGTAAAAGTAATTTTTCGAGTGTAGGCTGAAAAACCCCACACATGTATACTAACGCAACATCGTGTGCCATTTTTGTTGTTGTTTTTATCCGTTGCCATATAGTCGCTTCAAACCCGACAAAACACGGCAATAAAATAAAACCAAAACCGAATCCAATTAAAACAAATTCATTTTTTGGGTCATTCGCCTTTGGTACAATATTTCAACAATAGATTACGAGCCCCCTGTAGGCAACGATAGGGCAGTGACTTCCGTCCTTATTAATCTAGCGCGTACTAGATTACGGCATTAGACTCCCGATTATCCGAGTAGTCAGGGAATAAGTTACTCGAATATTCCGTAAAATCCGCTGTTTTTTGTAAAATCCTGCATGCGTATTTTTAAGAGCTATAACTAGCTAAAACGAATTTATTTTTCGAAAAGGAAAAGCAAAGATATTTAATTTTTTGATTCGTTTACCTCGTTTATACTGTACGTGCTAGAAGTACATTATAGTTTTTGGTACGTATACACGCGTACTAATTTGTATATTCCGGATAATCGAGAGCCTGTCTAAAATAGTTTATTCTAGATGGGTTATTTTAAGAAATTGATATTTCTCCTTTTCGGTAACAAATAAATCGTCATCGCTTTACACTCCTGCTTCCCAAACCTGCGTGGGTCAATTTCCCAAAACTACGCAAAAGTCTTTTTCTTTTGGTACGACACACTCGTGAATATAAATTAAAATTTACTGAAAAAGTGTAGAATTAGAAGTGTGTACTGACTGATACTCTAACGAGTACGATATTTATTAAATTAAAATAATCTAATAATAATTTCGGGTAACGAGGCTTTCTGATTAGTTGTTGTGTTTTTGGGTAATGAAGGAAAAAGTTCGGGAAGCAGGACTTTAGGCACTCCGAGAGTGTTTACGGTCGAGGTCCTTTCCTATATGTACAGTATACTGTACTCCCCCACCTTAGTTCATTTTGACAACAATGCAAACAATGCCATTATATGGACAGAAGACGCGAGAAAACGTTAATAAAAACAAATATATATTTACAGAAAATGTCTGTGCGTTGCAAATAGCTCGCAATCCTTTTATATCCCAAAATACATCTATGTAGTGTTGCTATTAAACGCGATTATATTTCGAATATTTTCACGCTTCAACCCTATAGAATTCATGTTCACTGAATAGTAACCTACGTAACAAAAGTTGAACGATCGACGTACATGTACATGTACAGTAGATGATGACCGGTCCGAAAGGAGTCCTAGTCGGTCGATGACAACATTCCTCGGGCAGCTTCAGCGTCACCACCGTCGTTCATTTTGGGTGGCATTTTGGGCGATTTGTCGTAAAATATTTGCATTTGGGCGCATTTTTCTTTCTCCAGTTTCCTGCTTTTCTCTTTTTTCCTCAAATACGTGAGCGAAAAGACCAAGTAAAAAGCGCCGAAAATGGCGCAACCGATGCCCATGCACCTGTAGGCGTATCTGGCCCCGTGATACGTCATTAAAAAGCCACCGATGAAACTTCCCATTCCCCTGCCTGAAATTACGAAGAACAATAATGAATCCATAAAGCCATCTGCTTTCTCACGAGTCAATTTTTTCTTCATCAACTTTCTAATGAAGGCGATCTACAGCCCCTACGACATCCTGACGTTGTGTGACGTCATCCCTATACCTACCTGCCATGCAAGATATTTACTTTGACATTTTCTTTTTTAAAAATTTCTAATAAGATCAAGATTAAGTCGTTTACCAGCGATCGTCTTATTTTTTTAGGAAAATAAAGTCCTCCATTGATTTATAAAAAAAAAAAATATGGCAAAAAATCAAAAGGTCATTCGCGGGTGAGGCAAATTGACCTTCGAATGACCTTTCGTATTTTGTCATCTTTATGTATTTTTTTATAAATCAACGGAGGATTTCAATTAACTATTAGAAAGAGAACGATCCCTAGTAAACGATTCATGGAGACAAAATAAAATTTAGCCATTATTAGACAATTTTTAAAGAGAAAAAGTCAAAGTAATTTTTTGCAGTGATACCAGTATACTGTATATCACTAGTTAACACTATGGATTAGTATACAGTATTAGTATTAGTGGTATTAATACAGTACATGTATGGACTGTAAGTATCCATCACTCGACTTGTAATACAGATTACACTACCTGCATGTACAGGCAATAATATTGATATGTGTAGTAATAGTGATATTACTAACCATAGTAATATCATCATCATAGTGACGATGATAGTGAGCTTTATAATTTACAAAAAATGCAATTTAATTTGACTTAAAACATTTAAAATCACTGTCCACCTTTTTAGTTTCAACAGCTGATATCACTATATGCTATTGCTGGCACTACTGGAAACTAATGATACTTTAGTGTTACCAGTATATATATCTCCACCTAACACTTTGGATTAGTATACAATATTAGTATTAGTGGTATTAGTAATGTATGGACTGTGGTGACATAAGTATGACATTACTATGTGTAGTAATAGTGTTACTACTATCCATAGTTATAGTGATATTACTAACCATAGTAATATCATCATACATAGTGATGTCAGTATTCTTACTGATTTTTATATGCTGACATCAGTAGTCTAAAAAATTCATCACCTCAGAGTAGTGATATCGATAGTGATCATACACTAATTTTTCCACCAGGGCATACTGTAGATTTTTTGTTGAAACGTCTGACCAAAAATTGATCAATTCTCGATCAACATTTATCATTGAATAACTGTCGATCTGACAAATGTTGACTCGTGGGAACGTGGCAATCTAGGCTACTATAAAATGGTGTACAGTATATCCGAATCGTATAATAATGCGCTTACCCATGCCGTAATGCACCCCGCAAATAGTGCCTTGGACAGTGGCCAGCACACTTTCGGACGACAACGCAGCTCCGTACGTGATGGCCGCCACCCACATCAAGTGAATTGTAAAAACTTCCATCAACTCGAAGGCCAACGCCCACCACGCGTCGCTGAAATAACGAGTAATAGCGTGAAATTATCATCATTATTTTCTCGTGGAACACAATTGTGGACGAAGAAAGACATTGAGATTGCGCTGTGCGTTTTCTTTCAGATTGCTCTCGACTCTGTTTGCTTATTGTTTCTTTGGGGGATTGTGGGTGGGGGAGGAGGAATAGGGGGGGGGGGGGGGAATTATCCGTTAAATAATAATAGCTCATCTATGAAATCCATTTCTGACGAATCCCGCTAGACGAGAGAAATATTGGGCTATACCGAAGGGTAAATAAGACGCGACTAAGCTGATCGATGTTGCTCGTTCAACGAACAATTCACTCAGCAACTGTTTATACTCGGTTGGTCGGACACGAAGGCAATTTTTCATATCGCTAATCCGTTAATATTTTTCAAAGATCGCGTTCTCTGAGAATAACATTTCTTCGATCGGTATGCACCATATAGTGATCGTGCATGCTGAGGAGGACGTCAATTGAGATTAGATTTAATTTGGGTAAATTGATTACGACCTCGTACTCGGGTCGAGTGGGAGATGAAAGGAGATAATTAATAAGTGGCCACGAAATGAGACCCCGTGGGCGATTAAATATTTGAAGAACATTCTTCATTACCCGTGTGACTAGACCGACTGTATAGATTCGCCATGTATAAAAGGGTAAATAAAGGAAACTATAAGTGAGGATGTTCTGGATGTTTGAGCCGCGTGCATTTGAGCCCACGCCATGGTTCATACCAAAATTTGCCACTCAACTTCCCTGACTTTTCCTGACCAAATCTGATTAATTTCCCTGACTTATCAAATAAAAAATGTCACGTTTAATCAAAATTAACTTTATCTGCAACACTACAATTAACTATTTTTTTCTGTCAGGATGATTAGCCAAATCTTCAATAGAATTTCCCTGACTTTTCCAGACACTTTTTGGAAAATTTCCAGACAATTTCAAGAAACAATTTTTACAGATTTGATGCGAGCAAATATATCATATGGTGGAAAAGTTAGAAATCATAGATCTGATCACGAAAAGATGGAATTAGCCCTCAATTTTATAAGAATAAAAATAATATTAATAATTAAGAGAGACTGTCATTGGCGAAATTTTTGAAATTTTATGGAAAAGCCATGGTTCGTACCAAAATTTGCAACTCAATTTCCCTGACTTTCCCTAACCAAATCTGATTACTTTCCCTGACTTATCAACTAAAAACTGTCACGTGTGATTAAAATTAACTTTATCTGCGACACTGCAATTTAGTATATTTTTTGTATTTTTCTGCCAGGATGATTAGCCAAATCTTCAATAGAATTTACCGGACTTTTCCAGGTTTTCCAGACACTTTTTTAGGAAATTTCCAGACAATTTCTAGAAACAATTTTTCCGATTTTATCCGAGCAAATATAACAAATGGCGGAAAATTTAGAAATCATAGATCTGATCACGAAAAGATGGAATTAGCTCTCAATTTTGTAAAAAAAAATAATAATAATTTAGAGACTGCCATAGGTGAAATTTTTGAAAAATTACAGGAATTATTGGCTTTTTAGTGCTTTAATATTAACAATGATGCGAACACAAGTGGTTGAAACCACCAGATCTCCAAACACTGCATTTTTGAAGACTTCAAATTTGAAATATTAAAAAGTCTTCATAATGACGGAAACACAGCAGGCGAAATTTTTTTTTAACGAAAATAATGCATTTTAGGTAAATTTTTCATAAGGAAAATTAATGATAATCATAAGAAATGATAATGAAAACGCCGTAGGCAAATTTTTTCGAAAAAGTAGATCACAAATACAGCTTTTCTAATGCTTTTCATTTCCATAAATTATGAATTTCACTGACTTAATGGTCAAAATGTGAAGATTTCCCTGACTTCTTTGACTTTCCCTGACGGTATGAACCCTGCACGCTCATTTATGTTCGGATATAACGATTAATAAAAGATTTCTCTTACTAAATAAAAGAGTAGCCGAGGTATCGAAGACAATAGACGAGACACGCCCCTCCCAACACGTTGGCGTGGCCAACTTTTTTCACGATTTTTTCGGCTGCGTACATCACGGGAACGCTGATGCCCGAACCCACGGTCAATGTTAAACCTGTACGAAAAATTAAAAAAAATTAGGAATTGAATACGATAATTGGTAGTTGGTTTCAATGAAACGCTACACTTAGGCTCATTCACCTAAAAGGTACTTGGGCGAATTAAGGTCCAGCAGGTACCAGTATAAAAACGTTTCGATGAATCCCCACATGGTTCCCAAGACCAAGACCGCCAACAGCAGCATGTTAAATTCCAGGTTTTTCAACAGTTTTAAAACATCCTTGATTTTCGTGTCCGATTCCCATTTTATGTGCAAATCCAAGCGCCACGTCAACAATACGGTACACAGAATCAAGATGTCGAAGGTGTAGAAGGTCGGGGAATAGTCGTTGTAACCTAAGTAAAAACATGTTAAAAATCATTTAATGAAATGCGTTAAAAATCATTTAAGGAAACGTGTTACGAATCATTTAAGGAAACGTGTTTAAAATCATTTAAGGAAACTTGTTAAAAATGATTTCAGGAAACATTTTTAAAATCATTTAAGAAAACTTGTTAAAAATCATTTAATGAAACGTGTTAAGAATCATTTAAAGAAACGTGTTTAAAATCATTTAAGGAAACATGTGAAAAATCATTTAAGGAGACTTGTTAAAAATAAGGAAACATTTAAAATCATTTAATGAAATGCGTTAAAAATCATTTAAGGAAACGTGTTAAAAATCATTTAAGGAAACGTGTTTAAAATCATTTAAGGAAACGTGTTAAAAATGATTTAAGGAAACATTTAAAATCATTTAATGAAACGTGTTAAAAATCATTTAAGGAACCGTGTTAAAAATCATTTAAGGAAACGTGTTTAAAATCATTTAATGAAACGTGTTAAAAATCATTTAAGGAACCATTTTTTAAAAAATCATTTAAAATCACGTAAAAAATCCGTTTAAAAACACGTTTAAACAAATAATTTAAAAACCTCGCTAAAAAATTCATTTAAAAATCTCTTAAAAACATGTTAAAAGCTCATATAAAAACCATGTTAACAATCATTTAAAAAAAACCGTTCAAAATCATTTAAAAACCCAAAAAAATCATACTTTGTATATACTCGAATGTGCGCATGGTTTGCCCCCAATTAGGGGGGCGGCACATTTTAAAAACACACTTCGTCTAACAAACGGAGAAATGTTTTCAAAATGCGTCGAATTCACACGTAGTTATTCTAGAAACGTGGATTAACCTCCACGACTCGTGCATTCACACTCCCCAGGCACTACGTCTATATTTAAAAAGTGATTTACGCTTATTTAAAAATGTTGAAAAAAAGAATTTTGCTAACCTTTGATAAGTGACGAATAGTCGACCAACACTCCCGCAATGGGTGGAAATAGCGCCGTGGCCAAGATGGACCATAGCCTCTGTTTTCCGTACTCTCCGTCGTGGGCCTTCAGCATGACCAACGTGGTCGCGTCCAAGAGGGACAAACAACTGCTCAAGAAGGCCGAGGCGATGACCCTGATGCACAGGTAAAGCCAAAAGGTCAAATTGTGATTGCCGTACACGATCTCGCACTTCTTCTGCTCGGATAAATTGTTGTCCTCCAGTCTCACTGGACAAATCAGCCGACAGGTGGCGCCGATTTTAGGACACGTCAGGCTGCTTCCGGTTTCGTCGTCCCATCCCCTATGGATGTCGTACGAACATCCGGTTCGATCGATCCTCCGGCAGGCGCTGGAGATCCTCAGGTGGATGTCCAGAGTTCCGTTTCCGGTGGCGGAAGTGGCGCCACCGCAGGAGGAGGAGTCATTGTCGCTGTCGTTGGTGGTGGCGTTGGTTGTGGCGGAGACAATCCCTCGACAAGGAACTGTCCGAGGTGTGGTGGCGCCACCGTCACCGCAGGTGTACGAACACTCGTCCACTTGGAGACTTCCGGCGATGGAACCGTTGAGCACCAACTGACAGTCAGAATTTCCCTCGCACGTGTTGATGCGCAGGAAGCTGACGTCATTAGGAAGACAATGAATTTCGTCCAATGGCGTGTGAATTTCCGTGCGCAATGTGGGAACCGCCAAGAGGGCGCTGTGGAAAACGCCATTGGCGATCAACGAAAAGATCAAGATCAACTTGTAACCGCCGAATTTGTCAGCGAGAAATCCTAAAATAAAAACAATACAAAGTGGTTAATTGACTTACATCCTTCTTGTGATTTCTTGTGGCAATTAATATCACCACGTTAACAGGTGCTTAAATTTTGCAAACTACGAACATAAGTTAATAAAGACAGGGTAACAAATCCTACGAAACAAGAGGAGGCAAAGCCCAGAACACATTACTGATGGGTGCAGAAACCATTTTACATTACAAAGTTAAACATTATTTTTCAAAAAACTACATACCAAATTTCCAATCCTTATAAATTAGTTACATATTTTAAACGATTTCTGTCATTTGGTATGTAGTTTTTGAAAAAATAATGTTTAACTTTGTAATGTAACATGGTTTCTGCATCCATCCGTAATGTGTTCTGGGCTTTGCCTCCTCGTGTTATGTTTGTTGATTGCAAAATTTAAGCACTTGATGAAGTCGTTTACTCGGCGAAACGTTGTGATATTAATTGCCACAATAAATTTGATCGTGTAAGTGTCACATATGATACTATTAGAAACAGTGATAATATAATAGATTCACATTAATTAATTGTCAAGTGAATAGCGAGTATAATTTCCACATACTTCATAGCCATACATAACCTAAATATCATTTGTTAGCCCATTGGAAATTTTAGGGATGTATTATGATCGTAAGAATTGATTCACTTATGTCTGACACTTATTGTCTGACAATAGGGGGTGTCAATCCTAAACAATAATTGGTAATTAAACTGACTAATTGATGTGTGACGTACGCATGCGTATTTGGCTATACCAAAACCTGAAAACCGGTTTTGGTAGTCATTAGCGATGCGCACAACCAATTAGTCAATTTCAATTACAATTATTTTTTTAGGATTGACGTCCCCTATTATACACTTAAAGTCTGATATTACTTCGATTACAAAGAATTCATAGAATACGCATTGAATTAGGAGAACCCAATACTTTCTACGAATTAAATCACCAGTTTTGTCAAGCGACCATCGAGAGAAGATGAAACCGAGATCGTCATAGGTTGTGGGTGCAAGAATGTTGGTCGTTGTGAGTACCTCATAGTTCAAGTGAATAACTTGAATTGCCCAAACAACAAAAATATCGAGTACGAGTCAATACTATAGGCCAAAACTTCTCATCAATGAGTGCATTCAGTGAAAGCTGTCAGTTCCCAGACAGGTCAAAAGCAAGCAAATCAGACGAATTCAACCTCGATGATCGAGAAAGTATTTGTGAACATACAATACGCCAGACATCATCGTCGATGGAATACAAAAAAGTAGTTAACCAGGACCTAAAATGATGTTCCTAGTAGTGTAGACGCAATTTTCACTTCCATTCATACGTTACGTAATACTTAGCACGACCTTTTTGTAACCACATATAAAATGAAGGTTGTATTTGCAGGCTGACAAATGGACTGGAAACTATACCCAGTGAACATATTAGACAGTTAGAGAAATTTCGTACGAAATAAAATAAATACGAAAACGAAATCACATTAAGTAAGTACATGCCCTTTTTCGTATTTGGTAAAAACAGTTAGGGAAATTTAATACGAAAACAGCCCAAATCAGTAATAAAGGTGTGTGACCATACATATAGTTCTGCTACATACCTATTAGTCCCTATTGGCAAAGAGTAACCATCAATAGGGATATATTTTACGAAATCATGGCATAGATTTCGAACGAAATGTGTAGTTTTCGTACCATTTCGCCGAAAACACATTTTTGGCACAAAAAATGACGTCAAAAGGTAACATTTCGTACGAAATTTCTCTAACTGTCTATTATTCAACGTCGGACCATTTCCGAAAATCTATATTAAATTGCATAAACGATCGACGAGAAAAAATATTGGAAATTACATTTAAATTAACAAAAGTAATTTAAAAGACATTTTCTATATTTTCTCATCCATCGGGTTACGCAATTCAATACAGATTTTCGAAACTGGACTCGACGTTGTATAAAATATACCAGATCTTCGGTGTAACGTTAAGAGAATTTCATCGACATAAAGTATTAGACAGTTTGAGAAATTTCGTACGAAATAAAATAAATACGATAACGAAATCACATTAAGTAAGTACATGCCCTTTTTCGTATTTGGTAAAAACAGTTAGGGAAATTTCTTACGAAAATACCCCAAATCAGTATTACAGATGTGTGACCATACATATAGTTATGCTATATCCCTATTAGTCCCTATTGGCAAAGAGTAACCAGCAATAGGGATTTATTTTACGAAAGTCGCCATTGCCGTGATCACAATGTTTTCTACGCATGCGCACCTGTTTTTCCGATTATTTCGTGAGAGTACACATTTCGTACGAAATCATGGCATAGATTTCGTACGAAATGTGTAGTTTTCGTACCATTTCGCTGAAAACACATTTTTGGCTCAGGAAATGACGTCAAAACGTAACTTTTCGTACGAAATTTCTCTACCTGTCTATATTCCGCAATTGATTTTTTCCGAAATTCAACTTACCCGCCACAGGGGGTCCCGAAAATGCAGCGATGGGGATGATGGAATGAATGATGGCCGTTTCTTCAACCGAGATTCCGATATGTCGCATATGGACTGCCAAATAGGGTAGAAGACAAGCGTAGGCTGGAAAATATTGAAAGTCAAAATAAAATAGTATTAAGATAAAGGATGACAAATGAATAAAAGGAAGAAAAATCAATCGATTTTCTCCATATACTCATCTGACCTCCATTGTACAAGAAAAGCAGCGCCTTAAGAGGAACCAAATGTTTATTTGGCTTGAAAACGTAGGCTTTTTTTCCCATCGATGATGATATTAGTCGCTATGGACTCGATTTGACTCCAGTCTCTGTTTATATTTGAAATTTATAGGGGATATATGGCTGAGACTCGGTCAAGTTCAAAATAAGCGGTGAAAAAAGGGTAGGTCTAATTAGGAAATACACACGTGATCGATATTCAATTGTTTCATTCGATCTGCTGAAATAACGAATAATTAAACGCTGGATGAGTTGAATCGCCTGGCCCGAACAGCGAACAATCATCTGGGTCATAAAAACGTTTTAAGCCCAAGATTTGTTGCCACGGATCGAATGGATCGACCTCTGACTCCCACATTCGTCGCCTAATTAGCGTTAGGAACGACAGAATATAAGGCAAACTACATGTAATAATACATTGTCTATCTATCGCAAAAAAAAAATAATAATAAAAAAGTACAAAAAATTTGTCAGGAACCCAACATAATAACCAGCTAAGATGGGTTTAGTTTCAACTTCGAACGTCTGATGAAACTGAACAACCAGAAAATGTCCTTGTGTTGTTGTTTTTTTCAAAAACACTGCGATAGTTAGCCCAGATTCCCCACTGCTAAACAGGCTTTCACTTTGTATTGCCTCGAAAATTTTGAAAAGTATAAACCAGGGAAATATGTAAACATTTTATTGGCTTACTTTGATAGCACTTGAGAATTTTTCAAACGACTCGTGTATACTGTCAAAACTTTTTAAATTTAACAGCAATTAAGGAGACGTGGGTTCGAAATCAGGTCACAATCACGTTACAGGCCATAATACAGGCCACAATCACGTTTCTGACACTTCGTGATTTAGTTCGTAGCTTTCTCAATATCTTCACTCCGAATATACATTTACATGTTCAAGACCCGTAATGAAACGAAATGCATTATAAATATAATTGTAAATACATTTGAATTTAAAAAATATATTCCTAAATATCATCTCTACACGTAAATGTATTGTTAAATATATTTCAAAAATATTTAAATGAGATCATCTATCCCACATGAAAAGGAAATGCATTTTGAAATGCATCGCAAATTGGGAAATGTATTGAAAATGTATTTTGCGGCGAGACATTCGCAGCAAATACATTTCAAAGTGCATACAGCAATGTATTTTAGTAATGTGTTTTAAAATGCATTTTACAATGCATTACGAAATACATTATACGTAATTGAGTCGCCAATTTGTGATGTTCCCAATTTAGTAG
>JAQGAF010005300.1:0-12315 GCA_034687865.1 Kryphioiulus occultus | reverse complement strand
TGCCACAGCAGTTTGCAGTAAAATATAGGAATTTTTCTAAAAATACAGGACTATATAGGAACCCCTCAAAAATATAGGAATCACTTTACAGCCTGTGATTGACAGCCTGCTAAAAAGATCCGTCTTGGTTTAGCATCCAGAAAATCTAACGATGGCTGCCCGAAGAGCCAGAAACCCAGTCATCATCTTCTTGAACTCTCCTAACTCCAAGGACTTTGAAGGAGCCGTAGCAGCCGAAGGAAAAATAATCGCCAAAACTTGTTCTTCTGCCACAAGTTTCCTACTCTTGATTGCTACGTATTCATCTTTTGGTCTGTCATGGCCCTCCAAGTGTCACTGTGGACCTCTTCTACAGATGGGCATTTTGGGCATGAAGGCCAAGAAGATGTCCGCGAAGCAGAAGACTTTGTTCCGGAAGCTATTTGTTTAATTTTTGCTCTTGTTTGTATAAACATCCGCATGTAAAGATCAAAGAAGGTGTGATGGCCGAAGGAAAATTGTCATTTTTTGAAATGTGACACTTGATTGCCACATACCAATCTTTCGGATTGTCATGGCCCTACAAAAGGGCGTTTTGGGGATGGCCAATGAGAGAATGTTAGCAAAACATTTTTTTTAACCCGAAGCTGTTTCGTTTTGTGTTCAATGTGATTTTGTAAACTCTACCCACCAAACGTTGTCGCATCATACATCATCATTTTAATAAATCACCTAAGTTTAGTAAAAAAACTGGCTTGAATTATATCAGTAAAGTCTCAGGTGACCAGTTGGTATACATTTTTTTCACATCTAAGAATCTGATATTTCTCACATTTTTTCACATGCAATTATGTGGTTTTTTGACATTTTCTCACATGAAAATATCTGATTTTATCACATTTTCCACCCAATAATTTTGAAAAACAAGACAGCTATTTCAAAAGCTATAACAGTGCAACTTAAAAATCCACCCACTATAGCAAAAATTGTCGTATCATACATCATCATTTTAACAAATCACCTAAATTTAGTAAAAAAAACTTGGTCAAATTGTATCTGTAAGGTCTCATGTGACCAGTTGGTAGACATTTTTTCACATGCAATTATGTGGTTTTTGACATTTTATCACATCAGGGTTCCCAACCAAATTCTCAAATCGATTTCCCTGAGTTTCCCTGACATTCCAGAAAGTAGGAACCCTGCTGACATGAAAATTTCTGATTGTTTTCGAATTTCACACAATATTTTTAAAAACTAGGTATTTCAAGAGCTATAGCAGTGCATCTCAAACTACAGCACGCGACCCACATACAATATTGAGAACGCCACAGGTATTTTTTTTTTCAAAACTAGACCACAAATAGTGGATTTCAGCTTCCTTTTCTAAAAAAAAATTGCGTGGTGTAAAACAATATCAATGTTTAATGCGAATTTTTTAATTCGACCAAAAATGGATTTCAAGTGTATTTTCCTGGCAATGATTTTTAAGACAATGCTTCAATATTAGTTTTCAAAAGAGTGCCGCAGGCAATTTAAAACAAAACTGATAAAAATAATCAAATTTTAGTACGTTTTTTAAGAAATTAAGGACCTGAATGGAGGGGAATTCCTCAGTTTTAATCTGGATGTCTTGTGAAATTCATTTCTAATGAATTTTTCACATAAATTGTCATTTTTATCCAATTTTTCACATTTTTCCAACTCTCCACATGCCTGAAAGATCAGCTCTTCCATAGTTTCTATGATTCATAACTAGAATTTAAAATTCTCCTAGGAAGGTTGGGATGGTCAGCGTTCGGTAACATTAGTCGTACAAGGCTTGTGTAACAAATGAACTTGGTGCACCAAAGAACAATGAACAATGCAAAAAAAACTGCTTAAAATGCGAGATTTGGGCTGGAAATGATAAATGCCTTGCATATGAGGATAGTCCCGTACAGGTAGCCATACCCGTATATACAAATACTTGAGAAATGTCCTGAAATTCAACTGCATAAAGATTTAAAAATTCATTTTGGAAATGCATTGACCAAACATACATTTCTTGCTAGGTATTCACGGGGTAGATATTATTTGAGGAGTGCAGTTGCAAAAGCTGGTATGTGAACAAAATAACGGTTTGGTTAAGATCACTAATAACTTAAAAACTAAACTTTATTTCAGTTCAATTCTTTTTGTGCCTTAAACCCACATTTATGTAAATCAAAATTCGCAACTCAATTTCCCTGACTTTCCCTGACCAAATCTGATTAGTTTCCCTGACTTATAAATTAAAAATGTCACATGTAATTAAACTTAACTTTATCGGCAACACTATAATTAACTAAGTTGTACCACAACATATTTCCAGAAATTATGAATTTCCCTGATTTCATTTTCCTGACTTTCCCTGATGGTAATGTGTTCTTGTCTCATGTTGCGCACATCAAATCTACATACGTGTAAGTGTGGGTTTAAAGCAAGAAAAGAATTAAACCGAAATAAAGTTTAGTTTTTAAGTTATTAGTGAACTTAACCCAACCATTAATTTTTTTCACATACCAGCTTTTGCAACTACTCCTCATTTGCTGAAACACTGCAGTGAAACAACCAGTAAAACCACTATTATTGGTTGTAAGGGTTCCAATATCGATACTTGAAATAAACATGGTAATACTGGTCAACATAGTGCAATTATTGGAACCAATGCCAATATAACTGTGCTGATATTTGCCATTGGTCAGGGGATATTGGTACACATATTGGTTGCGTTGGAATTTGCATGCCATATTGGACAGAATGAGGCCAATATTCCGTTACCGATATTTTTCTTAAATTGCTGGTTGTTGGCCGATACCAATATAATGGTGAAATTTTAAATATATGGAAATTAAATTAGTATATTGTTACTTTTATTACAAATGCCGTAAAACAAATTATTTATTTTCATTTGGTTCACCTTAGAAAAAATAAATATGGACAACAATTTTCTAATGCTGAAATTTATTGCATTAAATTAATGGTTATTTGAAGAAATTTATTTCAATAAACGTCTTTAATTAACTGCAAAGATGGATAAAACCGTACAATCACAAATAATTAAAGTTCTTTTTGTAAACATTTATTAGCCTCCAATGTGAAAATCATACTACAACCTCTAGAAACTAAATCAAAGCATGGTGGCATTAAGTGTTATTTGCAATTAACACATTCTAGAAGTTTTACCAAATGAAAATAAACATTAATTAGAATTACATCTGAACAGTTTAAAAATTGAAAATGGATATCAGCTATAGAATACCAGAATGTGAGTATACCAATTGCCAATGATACCAATATTTAATATTTTGCCTCTACCAATGTACCAGTTTGGCCAAATACCAGAATACCAATTCCAATTTAATTGGTTATGTGGGTATTGGTATATAGGAATTTTCACTGAGGAATATAAAACTGTAGATTTTGCTTATTAAATTTTTGATTTTAACTATCCCGATAATGACAAATGCAGATTTTGAGTTACCCTGTGGTCACCCTGCACAAAAGTTAATTTTAATTACATGTGCCATTTTTTGATAAGTCAGGGAAATTAATCAGATTTGGTCAGGGAAAGTCAGGGAAATTGAGATTTATATTTTGGTGTAGGCCTAACTATCCCGATAATGGCAAATGCAGATTTTGGGCTGCTGTTTAAAAATATCAGAGAAGGACCTGATAGGGATAACAAAATGAAATATTTCACCAGAGTTCAATCACATCTTCCAAACTTTCAATGACATTTTCACCGAAACATTATCTGGGAATTTTTGGCCACCCTGTACAATGTGAACATAATATGCAAAAGTTTATTGACAACTTGAAGCCATGTAGCAGGATTTAAGAAGACATCTGCTAATTGTGATTTGCTTAGAATACATTTCATGATAAACGCCCGCAATAACTTATCGTATACTTTTTAAAACAATTTAAAGAGGAAACGAAAGAAGTAAATGAAAAAAAAGGGTTATTGGCCCGTCCCAGGTCCAAACTTCGAATGAACAATTCTAACAACCGTTGAAGTGGCGAATACCAATTAAACGCGAACCATGCTTGCACCCAACTATTTCACATTTGATAGTACATTAATTTTGCTTGATATTTACCATTATCTTCCCTTATTTTACGCAAATCGTCTTCGGTGAAACCAGACCAACGTAGCGCAGCCATGTCATTGGCCTAGGACGCCATATTGGAAGTCATTCGCGAAATTAATACCGACGCAAATCGCGCAACTTCCGAAACAAACTGGTTTCTAATGCACTACTACGCTATAAGGTTTACAGACCTAATATTTAGCTCTAGTTAGGGCCAATTGTTAATTATTAAATCTCATAATTGGTCATCTCGTTACTTCCAACATGGCCGCCCAAATGGAACAGCTTCACTTATGGAACAGCAATAAGCACCAATTCGAATGCCCCGACCATGTTGGGAGTCATTCGCGATATTAATACCGACGCAAATGCGGAAAATTGCGCAACTTTTGAATTCAACTGGTATTAATGCTTTATTACGCTATAAGGTTTATAGACCTAATATTTAGCTCTAGTTAGGGCCAAATGTCATTTATTAAATCTCATAAATGGTCATCTCGTTACTTCCAATATGGCCGCCCAACAGAAACGGCTTCACTTATGGAACAGCAATAAGCACCAATTCGAATACCACGACCGCATTCCATTAAATCATTTATCTAAAAAAATCCTAGTATTTTTATTAAATGTCATCCAATTTAAACAATTCTTAATTAACTTTAATTAAACTCGTATTTTTAACATTTAAAAGCTAACGATAAAGTTAGAAACAACCTTATCCGATCGTGTTGAGCAGACGACAAAAAAAGATTTCAAGTGACGTCAAACTTATCTATTCCTGCCGCCATTTTCAAAATCCTAAAAATCTCCATTATCAGATAAAGTTTGTTTTTTTGAAAAAATACGAAGAAGGCTCTTTCGCCAACAATTACTATGGAGAGCGATCTAATCTGCAATTACAAGAAGTGCAGAAAAACCTTGAAAGACTGCGCTTGGGTCAGTATTCGCAGAAAATACAAGTACATGAACGACAATAACATGTTTACTAAAGATCGCATTTTTAAGCCTCTGATTAATTTTGGATATTAATATCACGATTAAATAATTGTAAAAGTTTTAATTGTCACGACGCTTCGTGAACGTTCAATTCTTAAAAATATTATGTGAAGTTCCTCCAATAACAGAGATAGTACGTGTTTTTTCGTTTTTATTTAGCATTTGCATCATACTCATGGGGTCATGTTATACTTATCAGTTAGGCCTAGGCTTTTTTTTTGTAAACTTCCAATGCTATAACTTGGTTTGTTTTCCTGTTTAATTTAGGTGATACTAGCAATCTGATTACTTTAAAACCAAAAATGTTTTACTTTGTCTTAGCTTAGTATTTTGACTGTTGTTTTCAATTTCGTCATGTTTGTTCTTATACCTCTGAAACCCAAGGATTTGCCACCAATATTCTATACTGTAAATGTAATTAAGTCTGTGTAACTTTAATTCGTTATAATTTCAAATTTGGTTGTAGCACCTGAAGAAGTGGTTAAGTCCACGAAACGTCGTGACATTTAAAAATGTTACAAATTATTTTCATCGTGATATTAATAACCCAAGTTCTTACTACACCGATCACAAAAAAGATGTCTATAAACTCGGTTTAATTTGTTTTTCAGGTGACTTCGTGCTCTCGTATCCTTTAAATAAATCCACAAAACGACCCCAAATCTACTACACTTACGAGCAAAAAATTCGGGCCACCTGCAAAAATCGAGTAATAAAATGTGTTTTTCTCAGAAACCAAATGTCGGATTTAAAATCGGAAAAATGTGTTTCGTAGACAATTTATTCCTCTTTATAATTCGCCTAGTGTGAAAATGATTTCTGCCGAGTTTCTCCGGAGAATAGCTGTACAACTTGTGCGGCTACTTTTGATGTAGGGTGGTCATTTTATCGAGAAGCAAATTAATTAACAACATGTCTGGATGTGTGTTAATTAAGCTCTGATAATCAAATTTCATTCACAAACACGTTTGTAGCCACAGGGGTACGGGAATGCATATGTCATAAATAATGCAAATTTGGGTTGCTTTTAAGTTCGATATTTTACGCCTCAAATATGCATATGGATTTTTATGCAAATTAGGCGAATTATAGGAGGAATAATTTGTCTAAACAACACATTTTTCCGATATTAAATCGGATATTTGGTTTGCCGAGAAAACCACATTTTTACTCGATTCTTGCAGGTGGCCCGAATTTTTCGCTCGTAAGTGTACATAAAATGTAACATTTTTGATACTATTTTTCAAAATTTTTCACTATACCGTAAGGAGTTCTTTAATGAAATGATTAATATTACTTCCCGAACACTTCTTGTATAAATGTAGGCTAAAATCCACCACTTTTGGGTTCAAGTAAATCCACCATTTTTTCAACTCCGCACTTATGTTTATTTTAAATATAAACACATAAAAAATTTCAAATAATATCGAGAAATTCTTAACTCGCCAAGTGGCTGGTAACATTAGAAAATATTTGGACAAACACAGCCAAATTTCAACTTCTTTATCACCAACAAAAAAGTTGAAATTTGCCTGTGTTTGTCCAAATAGTTATTAATATCAAGAAATGTCGATAAATATTTCCAACGTTATTAAGATTTATGACAAACACTCAATGATACCGCACTTACGGATAATGTTTCGGATGTTTCGGATAATGTTTTTTTTATACATATCAACTATGGCGATAAAATAAATACCATTTTTCGTCATATAAATTTTAAGAGTTGTTGCTGACATTTAAAATTGTGCAAGATATCATCGAAATGTTCGATTTTGCGTCAAGCAACAAAAATCGAATTTGTATCTCACAAAATTTGAAAGTCACTTGGCATTTATGGTGCACTATACAATCCTAATTGGGAATCAATGCACTAAGTGATTAAATCTTCATTGACCGAGAAAAATTTGCGATATTTGTGTAGGAATTAGATCATAAATGTTGGTTGTTAGTCCAGTTGCAGCGCATGTTATTTAGACATTTATTTTTTTTTTTCTTATTTCTCACTCAGCACCTTTAGTTGCCAAGCTGACCGAAACGACGTGCTTCGTCGAGTGGCAAGGAGTGAAACCCGTCGGCGAAGACCGGCTCGTCTACCAGCTCCAGTTGCTCAATAGTCGGGATCAGGAGTTCAGATCGGTCGGTCGATTGACAGAGACCATTTGTACCATAGCAGGGTTCATACCTTCGGGGAAAGTCAGGGAAATGAAATTTGGTCAGGGCAATGTTGACATTTTGTCCATTAGGTCAGTTGGAAGTCAGGGAAAAAGTTAAAAAAAAAACTGTGAAAATCAATTTTATGACTTGATGTAATGCCCCTCGATGGACGTAAGCAGAAAGTCTCTATTCTGAAGCAACTTTGGTCCAATTATTGTATTGTTTTATGCCTAACTAGGTTTGTCCATCCTTGGCTGAACCAACTTACTGCTACATGTACACGTAGGCTGATGTGCTGTATATCGATTCAATTTGACTGTACATGTACGGTCTTAGATGTGGTCATGAATAATTCGTACAGACATACAGCGTACATTGCATACTGTATATACAGCTTTGGCCAAAAGTATGGAGCACCCTCCAAAATTCGCTTTTTTTTTCTTGATATCTCAGGTATGTGGCCAGTGTGAAAAATGTGAAAAAATTGGGTAAAAATGACAATTTATGTAAAAAATTCATTAGAAATGAATTTCACGAGAAATCCAGCTCAAAACTGAGGAATTCTCCTCCGTTCAGGTCCTTAATTTCATATAAAACTTACTAAAATTTGATTATTTTTAACTGTTTTTTGTTTTTAAGAAATTGCCTGCGGTGCTTTTCTGAAGACTAGTATTTATAAGTTTATTAACAATAATGCTTTTTATCTTCAAAAATCATTTACATGAAAATACAATTGAAATCCATTTTTGACCTACGGTGTTCTCTTAAACTTTGATATTAAATTTTACACCTTACAATTTTTTTTAGAAAAACGAGCTGAAATCCACTATTTGAGGTCTAGTTTTGTAAAAAAAAAAATTACCGATAACGTTCTCGGTATTGTAAGTGGATCGCATCCTGTAGTTTGACATGCGCTGTTATTGCTCTCGAAATAGCTATTTTTTAAAACATATTGGGTAAAAAATGTGAAAAAATGAGATGTTTTTGTGTGAAAAAATGCGAAAAAAGCCTGATTGTATGTGAAAAAATCAGATTCTTGGATTTGAAAAAATGTGAAAAAATTGTATACCAACTGGCCTCATGCACCAACTGCCTGATATCTGCAAAAATGTTCTTGTTTTGCTCGAGAAGAAACTTAAACGTCTTGAGGAATCAAAAAATAGGGCCCAAAAAGCTGCTAACTCGGAAGCAGAGGCAATTGACCAAGCGTTGCGAATAGTTAATTTTACTTAAGCGGGATATATTTTTATTTTACAAGTCAGGGAAATTAATCAGATTTGGTCAGGGAAAGTCAGAGCAATTTAGTTGCAAAGTTTGGTATGAACCCTGCGTAGCGTACTCGATAGCTACACCCGCACTCTTGAACCGGGTAGGTAAGGGCCCAAGCCGGATCTAACGTCACTTTTTTTCTGCCCCTTAGGTGTACCGCGGCGACGAGACGTGCTTCGAGGTGCAAGGCCTGGAGCCGAAGACGGAGTACCTGGTGCGAGTGGGGACAATCCGCGAGTGCCGCGATGGCAGCGGCAGCCTGGTGGGACCGTTCAGCCCGACTGTGTCGTTCGCGACACCCGGCCGGGAACCCACGAGACTGGGGCAGGTAAAGGGCACGGCCGGCTCTCAGGTTGCGCTGCGCAGGCCCCTCACCGACCAGCAATGGGCCATCGTGATCCTGTGCGGCTTCACCATGTTCGCCGTCCTCGTTGCCGTCGTCATCCAGAAGATCATCGCTTATGGCAAGAGCGGGTCCTAGGGGCTTGCGGTCGGCTTGTGTGGAAGACGACGTGGTTCGCAACCGCGGAAATTTTTTTGGAGCCGAAGCCGAGCCGCATCAGGGTGGTGAAGGTCCTCGCACCGGACACGCTTCGGCCCCCGACAGGTGCCCAAACCCGGTAAAAAAAACCCGAGAAAAAGTTTTTTTTTATAAAAAAAAAACACAAATGGTCAGCGGGGTTCGGAGCCGCGGTGCGCGTGTTTATCTATTTTTCGTGTACGTTTTTTCGTTTCTCGTGTTTTCTTTTCACCTTTTTGACCTTCGACCCCCAACCCGAAAAACTCTTTCGTGGCAGAAAGAACGGTTTTGTCGTGCCTCTATCACTTTCTCTGTATCTGTTTCTCTACCCCGGTAACGTGCCCCAACCCTGTGTCCAGAAAAACTACTACGTGATAAAAACACAAACTAAAAGCTACGGTCCGAAAAACAGAAAAAAACGTGAAAACTTGAAAAAGTGAAAAACTTGCCGAAAATTGCACCCGGAGTACGGGGTCCATGCCAGAGTATCTTTTTGAGTGTTTTGAAACATATAACTGACGGTAACTGTTTTAAGACGGTAACTGTTTTAAGACGGTAACTGTTTTAAGACGGTAACTGTTTTAAGACGGTAACTGTTTTAAGGCGGTAACTGTTTTAAGGCGGTAACTGTTTTAAGACTCACTGTTTTAAGACGCTGTTTTAAGACGCGTAACGCAATCTATTCTCGTCTCGCAACGCCGCTAAAAACAAAAAAACCTGAAAAAACATAAAAAAAAACTAAAACTAAATCTGTCCAACCTCCGATGTATAATTGTTTATACATACGAAATGTGAAAAAAAAGAATATATATTATATTATATATTTACACGAATTGCAGCGACGCATAACTTAACGCCCCATCTACAGACACGTATACTACGTCTCGTGCCCTTTTCGTGCGTTCTCCGTTCTCGATTGCCTTTTTTCTTCCTCCTCCTGTTCCTCCTTTTCCTCTTCCTGTCCTGTGCGAATCTGCTTTCCTTGTGTTTTACGTTCGTCTGGTGGAATACATTCCTGAAATCTGCATCGTTTTTGCAAACCGAAATCGAGCACAAGGGCATGTTGCTGCGACCGAGTCCCGGCAGCGGTCCTTACCCCCGTCGGTGTCTAGGTATATTTTTTAACTCTCGTGACCTTTCCCCAGTTTGTGCTTGGACCCCCAGCGATGTTCGAACAACCCTTTTTTACGGGCACGGTCCTTCGCCTCCATTTTGTGTCGTTTCAGTTTCATCGCACCATGATCGGGTGAGGCCCTTACCATTTCGTGTTTCGGTATGGCCCTAGCGGTCCCTGGAAAACCGTAATTGAACCTGGACAGGATCGGTAGATCCCGACCTGAATCTTTTGACCGTTGCGATGCCTGCCCGCTGCTGCAGAATTGACGTTGTCCCTTAGGGCACGGTCCAAAAACACAGTCCTAAAACCCGGCCCTAAAATATAGGGTCGTGCTTTGGCATAACTAGGACAAGATTGGTAGATGCCTGTCTAAAATTCTTGACCATTGCGATGACTGCCCAACAAGGCAAAATTGACGTTGCCCCTTAGGGCACGGCCCTAAGTGGCATAACAAGGTTGACATGGTAGTTTGTTTTTATTCTCGGCAGGAATGTAAGCTTCGTTAACAAATTTGTTCTTTTGTTTTTACCGTTTCGTAGCAGTTGAACCTGTCTAAACAAATACTGTCTAAAGTAATATCCTCTCTAAACTAATGTCAGGTGCCAGTAAAAATGTGGGACCCGCATTAGGTGTTACAAAATCCCATAAGCTGATATTCTATAATGTTTGCATCAGTTTTTAAAGTAGAACCTGTTCGAAGTAACTTACCTCCCCCCCCCAAACTGTCCACTGTGATAACTGCTATAAACTAATTTTCAGCACCATCCCAAGGATATTAGTTTAGTTAGGTTCAACCATATGGGTACTGTAACGGGTCCCGATGATATTTGTTTAGTCAGATTAAGCAGTTTGAGTCCCGCAAGCGCATTAGGTCCTAGTTACGCCACATGAGGATGTCAATTCAACGTTTCCTCAAAACAACGACGGTGGGATTCCAGGGTTTCTGAAACTTATCCCAAAGGTTTGATCTGGTTCTGACCATCGGCCACACAGACTTACACCGGCTTGCCGATGACAGCAAAACTGAAACGACTCCCAAGATGGCGGCCGCTCGAGCAGTAGACAGTAGCCTTACTAACCCGCTCGTCAATGGGTGAGGAGCCGGGCCACCGTCCGTACCCTACACCGTGCCCAAGCCCTTCACCGTGCCCAAGCCCTTCACCGTGCCCAAGCCCTTCACCGTGCCCTAACCCTTCACCGAGCCCTAACCCGAACCCGAAATTTCTTCGAAGTATCCGTGTGCGTGCGTGGGTGTATCTGCGTGCCTGTGTGCCTGTGTGTGTCCCCGTCCCGTGCGTACGCCTCGTATTCCGTTCACAGAAACAAGAAGTGCTTTTAAAAAGGTGTTGGCGAAAAAACACCCGAGATAAGGCACTCGACTTTATTTTTCTATGGATTCTAATCATATCAAAACGTGCGTGTGATCGTGTGTTGCTATTTTGACAGAGTACGACTGTACGAGTGTACGAGACGAAAATCCCAGGGAGGTTACCTCAACTTAGCGTCTCCCGAACGTGGGTCCCTAAGCTGTCGAGGTGCCCTTTGGGTGTGAGCCGATGCTTCCAATTCAATTCAACTCAGTAAGTGAACAGCATATGGGGCCATATGGACCTAACTTAGATGCGGTACTTGGATTAATCAAAGTTTGCATTTCAGGCATTTCCCTAGTTAAACCCCACAAAGAGCCGAAGTAAACGTAACGCCATTTTGTTGTAGGAAACATCTCCAGCCTGCCAAGGGAACTATGGTACCGAGGTCTCTTGAGCAAGTGACCATTGCCCCGAAGCAAGCATTAGATTGCAGGGTTCGTATACGGACCTGGAAGTTAGGGCAGTAGGGGGAAACCCGTTGTAAGCTGATGTGTCTGGAAAAGTCAGGGAAATTCCTTACGAATAGCAGAAGTTTATTAATTTGGCAAATGCTTTTTGCATACACTGCAAAAGCGATAATGAATGTATGTGCATTTAGGTTTATGAAATGCTTTGGCGATTTTGAAAAGGTCCCACCCACATGAAAAAGGAAATGCATTTTAAATACATTTTGAAATGCATTGCAAATTTGCAAATGTATTTTGCGGCAAGACATTCGCAGCAAATACATTTCTAAATGCATACAGCAATGTATTTTAAAATGCATTTTACAATGCATTACGAAATACATTGAAC
>JAQGAF010005299.1:0-12319 GCA_034687865.1 Kryphioiulus occultus | reverse complement strand
TCTCATTCCTCGTGTTTTACGAATCCTCCATGAGGGAAAATGATAACAATAAGCGAATTGTTGATTACAATAACCGAAGATTTCACCGTGTATTTGTATACGAGCGTTCGGCACTTGGCAATTTCGATAACGATAAACGAATGATAACATTATCCGCGATCCCATTAAGCGGAGTCCACTGTATCAGCGTTTTAGGCCAAATAAGGAAGCCCAAGACCATAGAAGTGGGACAGGAAATCTTATCTTGGCCAACAGGGTTGGTCCTTTCCTCCCAATTTTTGTGACATTGCCTACTTCCCTTTTTACATAAATGGCCATTGCCGGACAGACTTCCACGAACCCACTTCCCGTTGACTGTACATGTAGAATAGAATTTCATTTTGACCCAATAAACTAGCTCGAGCCCAAAATAAACACGACCGCTTTAATTTCCAGGTAATTTTCCATGGGCAACCCAGAAGTGCAGCGTAAGAGGAAAATCCCACAAACACGAATGGTGTGCACTGTGTAACAGTTGCTGTTGCTCACAACCATGAACAGAAAATAGTTTTAATGGAACTGTTGATCATAATGTGTTGTGAAAACAACTTTGTCAGTGGCGTTTTTGATATTTGTCAACAGAGCCACCGTATTTCACAATTGTTCAAGTATAACAGGGTTGTGGCCAGTGTGAAAAATGAGTCCAGCATAAAACTGAGGAATTCCCCAGGATTATTTTTATCAGTTTTTAAAAAAAATTTTTCTTGAAATCCATTTTTGGTCGTTTTTTTTCTAATTTTTTTTTCGCCTAACGCGTTCTCGTAAACCGGTCATATTTACAGCCATACAATTGTTTTAGAAAAGCAAGCTGAAATCCACTATTTGTGGGCGAATTTTTTAAAAAAATATTACCTACGGCATTCTCAATGTTGTAGGTGGGTCGTGATCCGTGGTTTGGTAACTACTGTTATAGCTCTTGAAATAGGTATTTTTTTTCAAATATTGGGTGGAAAATGTGAAAGTAAAACATAATTGCACGTGAAAAAATGTTAAAAATATACATGTAGATACTTGGTTGTGACAAAATTTGAAAATTGTATACCAACTGACCACATGCCTAGTATAACTCCTGTTTTGCTGATATTATTTCATGTTTTCAATGGAAAACTGGTTGTCATTTCTGGCTAGGACCCAATTCAATAAGCATATTTTAAACTGTAATTTCTTTTGGTTTACAAAGGTTTTTATTACATTTTTTTTGCAAATTTCGCTCAGCGACTAAAGAAGATTGTGTGAATTGGATGCGGACCATCTACTTTATTGTTCGCTTCAGCCTGTCAAACGTGTGGTTTTATATTTCTGTCGGATATGGATCGATAACTCCATGGGTTCGCGATGCGGTGGCGCCATCTACATCTGGTGAAGAGCAACATGTGAATTTGACTATTTGGCTTTAATAAAACAGCATGCAAGCATGAGGGGTGCCAAACAGTAGTACTGCTAGCGTGTGAAGCACCAAAATATATTTTTTGAATAAGGTTATTTCATGGAGATGAAGCGATTGGAGACCTAAACTAAGTTAACCAACCTAAAACGTATTTTTTTTATTTTGCTGCCCCACCGCCAGGCAAACACTACCAGCTTACGTGCCACTAGGAGAAGCATACTTTCACGTAGTGTTTATGGCGGAGTCGAGCATACACGTATTCTTTAATACAGCCCTCAAAATTGCAGCTATCCAAGAAACATTGCACAGTGAACAAATGTTATAAATCATTTAGCCCTTGGAGCGAAATCAGTATTTGGCAAAAGCTTCAGAAACGAGTTTTCCAAACTTTAACGTTAAAATGATGGAAAACTGAACCTAAATTAAAAGATAAAGAACGTCAGTGTAATGCTGCCCAACCTGACACAAGAAAAGGTGTCTTATGTACAGTACGTTTATAGGTGCAAAAACTCGTGGCGTTAAAACGTTTTGCAAAAATTCTAATAATCCAAATATTTTCCACTAAGTGTTCATTTAATTTTTCTTAATTTAACTGCAGTGTTGTACAATGTTGGAACCTATTGTTTTTTTTGTACAAAAGCAAATTTATCCAAACGTTTATCAAACTGTTCAGGTTTTTCCCCTCCTGAAAAGTTGAGTACCATGCACTTACAACCGTTATGGTTTGCCACCTATCATATATACATGTATGTACAGTGGTGGACAAATGTTTAGGTCCAAAATAGCATCGGGACTCCATAGCAATGTGGCCCTAAACATTTGGCCGCCACATGTTGTGATTGGTCACATACAGAGATAGTTTAAAAAACTTCATTTTATGTTGTACCTATGCTCAGTTAGCAAATTGAGAGATCAAGAGTGTATTATCAACTTTCGACATGACGAGATGTTTTGATTTACAATCAATTCATCCTAAGGTCAAATATGACTCCTCTCGGGATCATAGGTTCAAGCAGCAAGATGGACAGTGTTTTGGAATGGTCTTGTCAGTCTCACTAATTTTGCTTGACTTTTGCATTTTTTCAGATGAATACGATCGGAATTATCTAGTCGATCAGGTTAGAAGGCATTACCAAGATAGGTGGCAAAGAGTATATCCATCAAGGGACGAAAATTACCGCATTGCTCCAAGGGTCGGCGAGGATGACTACCGTGGCGGCAGCTATCCGGCATTGTCACAACGACACGAAGGCAAGGTTGGCTATCGGGAACGATTTCCGGAACGAATGGCACCACAGCTTCCTCTGGAGAACGAACCTCCTCCAGTGCCACATGCACCCAAAGACAAGCTCACAATAGAAGATCAGGAAATTGGTAAGCTGGGCTCACCCTGTCGCTTCTGGGTCATATACGTGTAATCTAGTAATAATTTACATGTACATTAATCATTTCCTCTACTTTTGTAAAGATCACTTGCGAGGACTGGCGCAGGGAAATGAGGGACCCGAGAAGTTCAAAGTGTCCACGAGGGCACAGGCACGACAAGCCGACAATTCCAACAGTGATCATTTGATGGACGTAAGCCAGAAAACGTATTCAGACCCTAATACAGCAACGTCAGGAATGTATTTTATAGGTGAGTGACTTTAATTACTGATGTCAATTGCTAATCGTCCTGTAGTTATTGAAAGCTAAAAATTCCATCAGACTAAACAGCTAAAGCTAGTTTTGCAATATTATTCCTAAATGAAACCAAAAGCGACAAATATAGGAACCAAACGTAGATCAACATGGGATCAGGAGGGCCATTTGTTACTGTGCTGCACTGTTACTTTGCCATGGCCAGAAACAAGTCATTCTTGCTGTGTTGGCAACATCCAAGTCATGTTACTCTGATATTTATAGCTACTCAAGTCATAAGAACTTTTGTAAAAAGTGCCCCATTGTTGAATTTTGCAATGTTACTAAATGAAACAAAAATCGATAATGATATTGGAAGATTGCATTGATTTAGAAGGCTTTGCAAAACATGAATCCAGCTGAGATCAACATGGGATTTTTATAATTTGCATTACTGCATATTGTCGACTTTGTTCTGTTACTTGGCTATGTTCAGAAACGAGATGTTCGTGCGTTTTAGTAAGATATGCATCACGTCACTGATAATCAAATATTTGTTTCTACTAAAATGATAAAAATTCTTGTAAAAGCAAGACCTACGATAGACAAAATACGGGAAATTATTTTAGAAATGACCAAGGTTGATATTGTTATTAGTAACTTTTCAGATGAGTACCAATAATTTCATTTTGACGTTTATTTTCACAAAAACGGAAAGACTGACCATTTCAGCATTCGCGCTGAAAATAAGTTTTAAAATTCAAAACTTGTTCTTGCACAAAACGGATCGGGAATGCTCTGGAATAATTTACATATGTTTAAAGGCTGAACATTTCAACACTCGCGATGCAAATAAGTTTTAAATTCAATTCTTGTTCACAATCGGATTCGGAATACTCTTGAATAATTTAGCATTCGAAATGAAAATAAGTCTTGAATTTGAATTCAAGTCTTGTATTTGAGAACTGACAAAAATGGCGAAATCTCGCTGTTTGAAAGTTTCTTCATTGAAAAAAGATTGTTTTGCTCGAATTTTATTTATTAAAGTAAGTTTTTAACTTGGGAAGTAGGGACATGAACCATGCAATACAATGTCATTTTATAACCACCACACCGTCCTTATAGCATAACTTTTTACATGTAACAATATTCGTCCCAGTAAGCTTGAATTTTCCTGAAACGCCTTCATGTCGCCTCAAAACATTTAAAAATACAGGTTTCTGTCATACTAATTGATTTTTGTGTTAACAGTACTGGTGGCCGGTTGCAGTGCTGCAGCTGTCTTTGGAGTCATGGCGGCTGGATTTTGCTGGTACAAGTGAGTAACAAACCAGGTCTTTGGTGACCGTTATTTTACACGAAATGCTATGCTCTTTGAAATTATTGCGCAGAGGTCCAGATCCTTATTGTGTGAAATTGTGAAACGCCATGCACACTCTTGCATCTGTCGGCTAGGACCAAAAATTGCCGAATATACTCTTCGGTGTCGGCTTCGTGTCATGTTGAGAATAAATTCAAAGGGAATTTATTTTCAAGGGGTATTGTTATATCAGCAATTGTTGTAGTTAAATTAAGCAACGGTTTAACGTAGGATGGAAAATAGCGTGCCAACCGTCAACACAACGGCTATTTTTGTACCAGCAATTACGGTTACACAAAAGACCCATTATTCCCCGTGGCAGGCCCATTAACATTTCTCATTGCCTAATGGTGGAAGACGTGTTTTGTGAAAACGATAAAGCCCAATTTCGCGCCTACGCTTTTATATTCCTGCATTTCTCCTTCCCATAGGCGCCTTTCTTGCATGGATTGCTTGGCTTTCGTCTTTGTATGTCACAATCGAGGCTCATTTGCAAATGCATCAACCGTGTTTTCTTTCAGTTAGGCATGGTTCTAAACCTTGTGCTTCCAGTGTATGGCAATTGCAAATTTCTTCAAAAATGAACAGTTTTCCCTGATATACCGGAGGACCACAGATGGCACGGACATACTGTATCATCCACCATGAGTTATGGGGCTCATCCGCAGCATAACTATAGACTGTAAATTAGCTCAGCTATTGTCAAGGGGGGCCTTTTTAGGCACCAAGAATGAAAAGATCTTATTGTTACTTTAAATCGATAGCGCAATGCCATTTCTAGGGCTGCAATCGATAAGCCATGGCATATTTCTGCCACCGTAGATGGCACTGCTGCGTGGACCGGTGAGGATCTGTTGGCTCGCTGACGTGTTTGGAAACGCGGTAATCGATCGATACAGTGAGGGATTTCGTGTACGGAAGTTTCCAAAGACAACCTTGATGAAACGTTATCGACGTGACAGCGGAAATGCGATTTGGGGCCTTGAAAATGGGAAAGATGAGACGTTATGGCGACTCCAAAGCCAATATCTACAATGGCGAAAGTTGTCAACTACCTTTGCAAAGTTCGTTCCCTCTCTTTCCACCATCAGGGTTGGTGAGATTCATATGCCCAGGGAATATCAGACTTCTGCAACGATTGTTTTATGTGAAGGCTTCCATTACTGGGACTTCATTGCCCAATTTTCCCCGGTAGTCATCAGTTTTCTGTGCGGTGGAAAATAAATTTCGAAGATATCTTCAGTTAGCAAGTATCGAGAATTGCAATTTCACCAGCATTGACAGACTGATTGGCATCTTTCAAGGATTGTGAGATCAGAGCTGTCATCTGCGGCTTATGGGCATCCGAAGGTGCAAAAATGGTTTTCAGATAAACTTCGGTATAGTCCCAGCTTCAACTGTTTATACATGTTCAGCACGTATACAAGAATGGCACCTGCCCAAAGTCATGGCAATTGGAAAAGCCTTGATGGCTTGCGAACATGCGAAGTTGCAAACATGTTTTTCGGATAAACTTCGTAGTATCAGCTTTAACGGTATGAAAAATGATAAGGAATTTCATTTTTGTGTGTACAATACCTAAACAAACCTAACAATATAATGTTTGCGTTGGCTGCCCCTAACCACCAGGCAATCACTGCTAGCCTCTGAGCTGTTCGGAGTAACCCACTTTGTTGTGGGGTCTATGCTGGGGCAGGGACCATGCCAAAGTAAACCTTGATTTTCTTTTATGTTCCTTCGTCGTCTGTTTCCTAAAATGTCTCCTTAGGTGCTCATCTTCCCTCGTACTTCGGGCCCCTCCTTCAATCGATATTCTCATAAGATATGGCTAAATAATTATGACCGAGCTTAATAGCTCGCGGAAAGCAATTTCATTCAAAACGCGGTGCTGGGAATGAATTTGGAGCCACGCAATTAACTGAGAATTATCATTTCCAATGTCTCGCCTGTTCCCAGGGGCTGTATTGTTGCGAGGACGGAAATGACTGCCTGCAGGAAAATTGATCATTGTCGCCAACCCCACAATGGCACAGCACCGAAACAAAAAATGATCTTTCTTTTTCGGAATGGTAAAATTGCGTTCGAAACGTGCTGAAACCATGTCTGGAAATGCACACCTCGAATAATGGCTGTGGGGAATGTTTAATTTCGTCATTTGATGCTCTTGTTTGCCTGCCTTAATAGACTTCGTGGACCTGCTTCCGCTTCCATTAGACACGACAGTCTCAGACGGTGTTCTTTGGAGGTCCAAGTAATTTAATACGATGAAACGAAAAATATTAGAGCACAGTAACTCTGGACAAGTCTCCTTCAGTTGCATGTCATGCTATTTCTTACTCTCCGAAAAGCAATTTACCTGCAGTAAAGGTCACTTGATTATCATTCCTTCTTCAGGGATGAAAATGGAAGATTTCACGACCAATAATAATGACATGCACGATTTTGAACTAACATATCCCCGATGGGATCATTCTTAATTTGCAGTGAACACTAAAGATTCTTGGAGATCTGCATTGGAAGAAAGATGGGGAACATGGTTTAGATTCCCGTGTCGGCCATTTCGAATCTTTTATGATTTTTTTGCCAGTCTTCCAATGTTCCTTCTTGCCTAAGCTGGGTCGTTAAATAACCAAGCTGCCTTTGTGTTAGGAAGCTATACGTTATATGACGAGGTTCGTGTGACCCTTTTGTAGAAGTTAGCCAGCCGCCTAGGAAACGAGAAATGGATTATTTGGCCCTTCATAATGATCAGCATTTTATATTTTTGGGTTTCTATGCCAACATAATCCCTGATCTAGCTGACGCTTCGCCAACACTTGGCCCAGCCAATGTAATGTTCAAATGAGTAGGTTCTGCACGCACATCGCGATATTAATCTTGAGGTTAAGCCATTGTTTGTTCAGTTCTAAACCTAGAATTACCACTTATTTTTCAACTCGGCTTGAGCTCAATCCAGGGATGACTGTTTTTTCTTGGTCTGGACGGTGCTCTTTTTGCGCTGTGCTAACTCTTGTGGCATCTCAGTTTTTGAATATCTGAAACAGCTTTCGAAGAAACTGACGTTTGAATTAATGTCGATGGAAACCTGAACCGAGCTGTTACAATTATAAAAAGAGGTCGCAGCTGAGGTAATTGCACAATCCATTAGTTGTGGGCATTTCATTAAATGAGTCTGGATTCCTAACGATGCATAGGGCTGTGGTAATTTACTTCATTTGCCAGTTGATTGCGACTTCCTGGCTGGCAATGGTATTGGGACGTCTGTGGCTGGAAAGTTGTTTTTGTCGCTGTATCATTTTATTGATCACGCACTTTTGTGATGATTTGATAGTACGCTCGAGCGCTCTTCCGTATGATGAGTTTCCGGGGTTTCTTCTTTGGTCGGTAAATTGGGTGCATCTTCCAGGTTGTTTGCATTTTGGGTGTCCAGACAACAACATCTGATATTCTGTTGTCGAAATGGCCAGAACTGTGGCTGCTTTTGGGTCAACGAGCAATCATTTCCACGAATTTCCCAGGTGCACTTAGGTGGGCTTCTCCTAACGGCTCGTAGGCTGGCAGTGATTGCCTGGCAATTAGGGGCAGGGAAATCAGAAAAGAAAGGAAAAAGAAAAAACAGAAAAGTGCTACACCTAGAGCATATACAATTAACACCGTTGCCACTGATGCCAGAGTTCAGTTCGCCAGATTCAGATAAACAATTAGAAAAAAGAGAAAAAGAAAAACACACCCGAAAGAACAGAAACAATGCTACACCAAGAACATTCAACTACATGTACCGGTAATGTACAATCAACACCATGACAGTTCAGTTCACCAGATAAACAATGACTTTATACAATCACGTTATTGCTGGGGATACATTGGAATAGTTTTCCAAGTCCCGAAACCTGCAAAAGGGTGACCAGCTTGCAAAAATTGCAACGACGTCATTTCTTCCAAGCCATAACGGAAGTGACGTCACTTGGCGTTCACTTATCATTTGTCCCAATGACGTTATTGTTCGAGGACGTTGAAAACTTTCCAAAGTCACAAAACCTGCTAAAGGTGACCAGCTTGCAAAAATTGTAAAGCCGTCTTTTCTTCCAAGCCCTATCGGAAGTGACGTCACTTGGTGTTCATTTTCACTTGTCACTTTTCGTTTAAAAAACTTTCCCTATTCCCAAAACCTGCCAAAGGTGACCAGCTTGCAAAAATTGCAAAGACGTCATTTCTTCCAAGTCCTAGCGGATGTGAAGTCACTTGGCTTTCACTTTTCATTCGCCCAATGACGTTATTGTTGGAGGACGTTGAAAAACTTTCCCAAGTCCCAAAACCGACAAAAGGTAACCAGCTTGCAAAAATTGCAAAGACGTCATTTCTTCCTAGTCCTACCGGAAGTGACGTACAGTTGGGCTAGATGTCATTATTTTAAACTACACAAGTAGATCTGAAATATCGGCTTTTTCTCGTACCTCAGTAATCTCAGTGACAAGTCATTCCAATGTCATTTGGACTCTTTGTAGTGCTCCTTATCTGGGACATAGCCATGACTCGAAACCATTCCCATTCCAAATTGTCAGTTTCTGTTGCTATTATTTCCACTCTGGACGGCCCTTGGGCATATGTTGCTTCCTGCATGTCTGGAACATTGGATAACGGATACGGAACCTTATCTCCAGCGACGTGTGGGGCGTGGACCCTCGTGTTCCAGGAGGCGGAAGTGCCTGGGGGAACTCACCTGGAGCAATGGCGCCTTTCTGGGCGCCGGTTGGCTGTCGGTCGCCATGGCGACGGATTCTCGCCTCGGGTTGGACGACGGGTGATGGCACGTGGTCATGTGCATCGTTACATGCACCTTCGCCGCTGGGATCGGTTGCTGGTAAATCGCCCCGAAACCCAATTATTTGGGCAGTTGTGCAGTTGGTTAGAGCCATGTGGAGGGACGTGTGCCCGGGCACAGTAGAAGCCAACCGCCCATGTTCAATCAAGTGAAGGAGATGCTGAGGGAAGGGATCGATTCCCTGTGTGACAGCATGTAAGTGGTGATCGATATTTCTGGATAATGCCAATGTTATTGGATGGTGCGGGTTCAGAGCCTCAACAGTGATTTATCGTAAGATGCGGGGTTTGGTCACTAGCCTGCTCAAAGTTTTCCGACTAGTCAACTTCAGAGGCATCCAATCATCCAATCCAGTCTTGGCTATCAATGGCTGTGGTACGATGCAGACTCGGCTGAGCTTTACAGGAAGGGCCTGAGTAATGTTAGGACGATGTGGGTCATGAAGTTGGTGTTGTAAAATCTGCAGATCTGGTGCGTGCAGGCCCTAGGGGAGGAATTTATTTCTTCGAAGCTTTGAATTCGTGCAGAATCGCAGCATCTGTACCTTTGTTTGAATTAAGGGCACAATTTGAAAGTTAGGGAATTTGGGTCGTCATGGAAAAAGTGCAAAGTCCTCATGATGGTCATGGACATTTTCTTATACATGTATATGTATGCAAGATTTTTCATTTCAAACTACGTGTACTCGCCAAGTAGTACTGTTCTAATACATTGACTATAGGTGGGTGTAATGTAATTTCAATGCCAAAATCATGGTTGGACTTGGTTAGCATGGTATTCCAATCCGTTTTTAAAGGAAAAACACGTTGCAAGAAACAATTCCGACTTTTTAATTGTTTCTTGAGAGCATATTGGTGCAATTTTAGGTTTTTAGTCTAATTTTGGCTAGAAAACTACTCATCAAGTAGAGGGGCCGGGCATATATTACGTAACGCAATTTTTGCCCTTTTTATAGACCCACCAACCCCCTGTACCACGTTGTAACACTTTGCAGACTACCCACCTCCTAGCGTTACGTATATTTTATTTGTAACTTTGTTATACAGGGCCTAGTGCATCATTTGCTATTGACTCTGCAATATTTTTGGATTAGACATCAACAATCCATTGCAAATCTGAACTGCAGAGCTCAGTGTAGTTAATTTTGTACATCAGCTAATGCTGTTGTCTATAACTGCAACACTTTAGTAAAATTTTCAAGATGTCCTGGTCCTTGAAAAATGTTACGTAACGCATGGAGAAATACCCACGAGGAAGGGTTGAAGTTGGTTAACATGGTTAGTGTGCTTTTAGGGTAAATTAATCCTTGAGTCCCTATAAAATTTAGTTACACAATCGTTTGTCAAAGAAACACACGTTGCAAGAAATAATATACTCACGCATTGTGTAGTTTTTACTTGAATGTAGGGGAATTTCAGTTTTTAATCCTAGTTTTTGCTAGAAGTAAATGGCATTTGGATGTGAATATTAAGTGTAATCACAGTGCACAGTTTTTCCTGGTCGTATAAAATTCGAAAGGGAAGTGGATAAACCTCGAAAGTTGGGAACTTCATTTCTGAAAGTCGTGGAACTTCATTTTCAAAATGTCGTGGGAACCCTGTATATGGGAAAAGCTTTCCTGGATGTTGCTTGGTTTCACAAATCAGTCCAATTCCTGGTCATGCTTTCAAGTTGTTCTGGCAACCAGGTAGTGTAGTGATAACGGACAGCACACGGCTTATCCTGATTGAGCTAGATCGACATTTAATTTGTTTGTTTTTCTTAAAAAATCAAGGGGCAGGCTGAATCAACACCTGAATTTAACACGCATTAGTACTTAATTAATTATGAAGCTATTTCAACTAATAAATGCTCGTGAAAATCATTGCCACTTGCTGTGGAAAGCAATCTTACCAGAAGTGTGGATCGATTTTCTTCCGTTTTCAGATCGATGAAAAGCCTCGTGAGGGTGCAACCGGCATTATTTTTCTTTCTGAAATAGATAAATTTTGCGCCTGGTAACTATAAGTCAACAATATTTTGACTTAATGTTTGGGAACCTGCATATCTAAAGTTGGGTTGAAATCGAAAATTGCTCTAGGTCTGATTTCATCAAAATGATTGACTAGCATGTTCGATGCATGAACTTAGACGAGGTTAGAAATAACGTTGACGAAAATTGGATTAAATTACTATTAGCGAGATGGAGTTCTGAGATTTTTGCGAATATAGAGAACTAGTAATACAATTCGAACTTTGGATACATTTAAACGTGAGATAACTGACGGTTTGTTGTGCTTAACGAATGGCGGATCTTATTTGAGAACTTCTTAATAAAAACTTTGAAAAGCTGGAAACATCAGAGAATGTAGTTCTGAATCTGGAAAACATGAACAACTCAGGGAATTTGAATTGGAAGCTGGTATTTTTTAGTATTAGCATTATATTTTGTGTGTAATTTAACTGTTGCAGTATTTACACCGTATTATCTACAGTGTGTATTTAAAAAAAAATTTCACGCAGTATTCCCTTCGAAATTCATATTTCTGAAGAGTATTTGAAGGAAATGTTTTGAAAATACATAATTTCCGTTAGTTTTTCAAACATTTCTCTAGGGCGTTTTCTAATATTTTAATTATTAAATATTTTTAAGGAATTTCATGATTTATGACAGTTTTTTTCTAAAATCTCGGGTGGCAAACAAGTCCTAAAAGTCCTAAAAAAGTCCTAAATACCCTAAACAATTGAAGAATTGTTGCAAATTATTATAATCCCTGTACCAATTCAGTGTGAAGATGGTGGGAATTATAAAAATGTCTTTAATCCTTTTTTCTGGACAAGCTGATGTTGAACATGGTTTTTCAGTGTAAATAAGCAGTACCTAGCTGATAATCTTTTAGAGAAGTGCCTTGTTTCAAAAAGGTTGATTTGTGAGTTTGTCAAAGAATGGAAATGATGTTTCAAAAGTTGAAGTTACACCAGTTATGATGACTGTTATATGCTCTGCAAGCCAAGTTTGAAAAAGGCCAGACAGAAAAAGGCTATGGATAAAACTGTTGAGGAAAAATTGCTCATGGTAAAACAAAAGGCCCAGGATGATATCCAAGAGATT
>JAQGAF010005298.1:0-12319 GCA_034687865.1 Kryphioiulus occultus | reverse complement strand
GCTGAATAACTGGTAAGATAATTTTTCATTCTTTCGCGTGTTTTAAAAAACATAGTATAAAGGAAAATTTCTTGCTGTGAGAATCTAACTTTCCCCTGCCCCGGGCTATCCCGTCTTCACTTTAAGATTACTGGGAATGATTTTATAAAATAAAGTAGGGAAATTTGCGTTGAAATCTTACGATTACAACTGCGAAACCGAAAATAATTGCCATTCAATTCAAATTCGTGCCCCGCTACTCACTATTTTATTGCCAAATGATTGGAGATCTTTTTCGCTGCCAAATTTCGTTTTCCAATCATTTAGTGCATGCAGTCTTATTTTTAGCAGCCTATACATGTAGGTTAACTGATGATACAATTGTTGGATGTTGAGCAGTGTTGAACGGGGTCAAGGGGATACCGGAATTTTCCCGATGGGCCCTTCATGGCACGTCATTGGGCCAACATGGTGGGCCGTTGTTGGTGATTGGGCCAAACATCTTTGGCGTTTTTCCCAGGTCTAAATTTGTTCCCAGTCCAACCCTGGGGCATCTAAGGTCAGATAGGCAGTCAGGGTTAGGACACTTTGTCGCAAATGGGCACTCACTTGTCATCCTGGTTGCCTTTACGACTTGGGACCCTTTCTGGCGCCCATAAGTTGGTAATTGCTCTTTTTCTTCTTTTCCTTTGTGTGCCTTTAATCACTCCTGACCCTCTCACATCCTTAAGCTCGAGACGGACAGATGAAAAGTTAGATTCTCACAGCAAGAAATTTTCCTTTATACTAGGTTTTTTAAAACAAGCAAATCAATAAAATGTTAACTTACCAGTTATTCAGCAGTATACGTACTTTAGTATCAGATTGATAGAAATATTGGCAATATTTACTGATAATTTGTTTATATTATCGATTTACTTCGTTCAGATTTCACTTACAATCTCCAGGAAAACCAATAAATCGAAATTCGATCGATCCAAAATCGAACGATCCGTTGCCATGGTTACGACGAGAAAAGAACGACACCTGGAAAGTGTAATCGAAATCGGAACCAAGTAAATCGTGAATAAAAAAAATTATCCCGCATAAATTGCTGATATTTCGTTCAATCGTGCACTCGAGTAATGCCTGCTGAATAACTTGTAAGTTAATTTTTTCTTGATTTGCGTGTTTTTAAAAAACGTAGTATAAAATAAAATGTAACATAAGGATAACATGAGGAATTTAACTCTGAATTTAACTCCTTCACCGGCTTAAACCGAACTGCATTCTGGGCCACCAGTTTCGAATGCATTATAGCTACACTGGATGGCCAATTTTTTAGGACTGCCTTCCTACTAGCGAGTTGGGCTTGCAATATTTTGTGACATGGCTTACAATAAGTGCTGGAAGCATTCTGAAGAGATACTGCTCCATGCTGAAGTGATGGTATTATGCAACTGCCCGTATACCTGTATATGGTGGGATGGTTGTATAGGCTAATGAACCTTGCCATCTCATCCCAAGGAATGCGATCAGAGGCTGGGCTGGTCAGTGAAGCAAGGTACTACATTGTCATGTTTTTAATCACTATCCATGCCCTGTAGCATGATGTTTTATCCCAGTGAACAATACAGGGATGAACTGGCCAGCAACAATTTTAAGGGACCCTGCGTTGTTTAGACATTCCTCAATTGTCCTCTGAGGACTCTTATTTGCCATGAAAACTTTCCCCCTCAGTCCTGTAATGTTAACGTCCGAAAGGACAGATCTACAGTGTATTAGCTCGTGCTGATTTCTCCATATTCTGACCCTTCCATCAGCTTGGATGTAAATCATGTAATAAAAGCTGGATTCGTCAGAACAGGTAACTGTCCCCCAATACATGTATAAATGCATGGCCCAGTTTTGATGGGCTTGTGCCCGGATGAGTCTTGCTTTCAATTTTTCTGCAATAACTTTGAGAAGTATTGAGCTGGATGTAAAGAATTTTAAAAGACATTTCTGACTTACGAGGAAATGTTGCCACACAATTTGTAGTGCATGTACCATTGAATAACTACTTGCCCGCATCAATAATGTTTTCAATAAAGTTTAGCTTGTTTGTTTAATCATCATGCATTGTAATGGTGGCAAGGCATTGAAACGAATAAGTGTTTTACGCTTAGGTCGGTTGCCATTGACCACCCAAGTCCAAAACATCCAGGTTATGGATTTTTCTGCCAGAAAGTCAGCCGATAAATATTTCAAGTTGGACAAACATGGTTTGTCACAACGTGGTTTTGAAGGCCAATGGCAAATTGCTCATACTCAGGTTTCTGGTAATTTGGTTTTCTCGTGGTATAGCCTCAACTATTATTGCGACTATGGCTGTAAAAAGGAAACTGCATATAGGTGAGATTTAGAACCGGTCCATTTTATGAACTTAAAAGAGGTATATTTTGGGTATGGCAAAAGAAGTAAGTCTGGTGATACACATACTTATCAGATCTTGCGTCATCCAGATATCATCAAATATATATTTATTGTATAGTGTGAAAACGTTAATAGAACTTGTGACATATACACCGTTAGAACAAATGGTGAGAAAGCAGAGAAAACCGTTCAAGATTAAAACGTCTATAGCTGTATGATTTATTTTTAATTTAATAGAGCTTTGAGAAATTGTATGGGGACGTTACAACTCAAAATACTGTCATCCTTTTCAGAGAAGGGAGTTAGGCAAATTATGGTACATGATGACGGGGGGAGGAAGGTCAACCAATTGTGGGTAAAATTCCATTACTTGAAATTCAGTTTTGCAAAACAATTAGCATATGGCGTTGTTTCTTTCAAATGTGCCTTTTTGCGATTAAAATCCAACACGTTTGATCTAATATTGATAGCAATTTTGGTCAACTCGAAATGTCAGTCAATGATGATGTCATTGATTAGGGGATAGTGGGAGGAGGGTGTTGAAATTCATTACGAGAACTGACATGGGGGAAGGGGGAGGTCCGCCATTTTCTTGCATATTGGGAATCGATAAGCATGTAATGCATCGAGCAAAATAATATTGGAATTTGGAAGAATGCCACTTTGTATACAAAATCATTCAGTTTGAGTAACACGCGCTGTCAACAAATCACCATGGCATTAATGATTTATTTGGTTGTCTGGTGCAAATCTCCATGGCCCTGCCTTGTTGCTTCAAGCAACGTTGTAGTCGCTGGTTTCACAATCGACCATAACCTCGGGATGATTTCTGTAACCGAGTAATGCTCCCAACAGGTAGGCCTTCGCATCAGCCGCCCTGATGCCCCTCAGTTACTTCAACTGACCATGCTGCCATGCATTTTGGAATGCATTCCAGCGTGCCGCCCCATCTTGAGTTTCTTGGGGGGCTTGGGCGCAGTCGTTTTGTTTCTCATCACGCTGTTGCTCTCGCCCTTGTGGTTGCTTTTCTACTTGCTGTGCTGGGTCCGGGCCAGGATAACAAAGTTGGTGTACAGGGCAAGGGCCATGGACTTTCTGGACGGTCGTGATGCTTTTTTCGGCCAGGAAATCACCTCCACCAACTGCTTGATCAATGTGGCCTGCATCATGGAGGGCAGCATCAGTCCTCGAACAGTCAAGGAGGTGATGCTCAACCGTGTAGTGTTGCAGAAAAACGACGAGGGTCATCTGCTCTTCCCCAAATTCTCCCGCTACGTGGCCCTGAAGGCCGGCTACCTGGTGTGGTGCGACGAGGAGAAATTCAGCATCGACAACCACGTCCTGGAGTACAGAGGAAAGCTGCCCAAGACTGAGGCTGACCTGACCAAAATCGTAACCGGCATATGCAACCAGGTGCTTCCGCCCCAGCAGTCCGGATGGCAGATCATCCTGATCCCATCTGAGGGCTCGTTGGACACACCACCCAACGACAAGTACTTCGTCAGGTTTCCCCAGTCTTGCATGCTGTGCCGGGTGCATCACTCCATTGCCGATGGGCTGGCCCTCACACGCCTCATTGCCGAACAGCTGGCCGAAAACGACGCCACCCTGAAGGACACCACGAAGAAGATGGCCAGGATGAACCCACAACCTCAGAAATCTCTGGCCACAAAATGCTCCAAAGTAGGAAAATTCTTCTATGGCCTCGTCTTTGCCCCATTCGTGCAGTTGAAGCAGGCCCTGACCAAAGACGAGAACTTGCTGCACGGGCCCAAGCTGACTGGCAAGAAGCTGGTAGGATGGACACCTCCCATTTCCCTGCAGATGGTCAAGGACATAAAGAACGCCACGGGCACCACTGTCAACGACGTCATCATGGCCTGCCTGGCTGGGGCCCTTCGACGTTTCTTCATAGCAAGGCAGGCAAAGGTCCCGGAATTCTTGAGAGCTGCCATCCCGGTCAGCTTGCAAGGACCTACAAGCCATAAAAAACTGCTGAGCATGGGAAACGCGCTGAGCTTTGTCATAGCCAACTTACCCACTGGAGAGATGGACGTACTGGAGAGACTGAAAATGACCAAGTACGTGATGGACAATCTCAAGCGAGCTCCTGACGTGCTGGTGAATCACTGGATGCTCAAATACCTGGTCAACGTGCTGCCAAACAGCCTGACGAGGCGATTTATCAACACATCGCCTGTCAGCGTCATATTTTCCAATGTACCAGGGCCGACTCGTAAAATGTACTTCAGAGGTCATAAGTTCACCAGCGTTATTCCGTTTCTGCCCCATAGGGGCAGCACAGGTAAGGCATCGTCACATCCACTGAGCATTGGAAGCAATCCTGGGGTGGGAAAGTCAGCATTTAGAAAATTACTGCATGGAAAAATCAGATTGCCGATTTTCTGGAAAGCAATAAAAATGCAGTAAATTCATCATCGATTTATTAAATATGAAAGTTTTGCGAAGCAACCATCGGAAGTTTCTTTCCTAACTTTTTGCTGAAAACTGGGGAGTAAGGAACTGTGACAATAAATTCAGTTTCAGTGTCCAATCATTATTGGCTTTCGGAGATGTTCACTAATTTTAAGTTCTGTTTTAATCAGGATTTGCAATTTGCCTCTTCAGCTATTCTGGAGATATCAGGATGAGCGTATCTGTGGACAAGGCCATCATAAGTAAGATGGACGATGTCACAGCGTTTCTTAAAGGATTCTTTGATGAGCTACAACATCTTCATTCACTTCTTAAACTTAGAAAGTAAACTTAAATTTTAAATGAAATTGATTCTCACTTCATTTAAATTAAAAATATGGCTTTGAGGGAGGTACGGGAGGTACACATGAATCATTATGTAATGATTCATGTGTACCTCCCATTACCTCCCAATCATTACATAATGATTCATGTGTACCTCCCGTAAGTACAACAACATATTTTAGTTTTCAAAACGCCCTTTGTTTTTGAAAATGACACATTTGTACTAAGATAGAATGTGGTGTATTGTACGTATTTACTATACATGTAATGTCAATATAATGGTTATAATGATGCCTGGTATTTAAGATAACATGTACTTGGCTTTGTTGTCCTGGTTACCGTATTTGTTTGACAACGTGTCATCTAGGGAAATAACACATTATACTAACAATGCAATTGTCACAAATAACCACTCAAATGGAATCTTTCTTTAACCTTTAATAAAAACAAACTGAAACGTTTTCCTAGCAGCCGTTTCCTGATTATTGCCGTTGATTGTTTTCTTTGTGTCTAAAGCCTTTAATCCATAAGGTTGCACAGTCATCTAAATTCTGGAACTCCAACCTTTCATTTACATGGAAATTACTGCAATAAAGAAACCTACATTCAGAAACACAATCAGAAATCGAGTTTCGAGCAGTGATAATGTAGGCCTAACTTGGGAAATTTTGCAAACTGTCAAATCAAGCTGCCATTTACCGTCACCATTTTTCTGCCAATGAATAGTCCGTTGAAAAGAAAATGTTACGAAGGGAAAAATACAATTTCAAACGAAGGTTTTTCACACTTTCTTGATATTGTAATACTGTATGTAGTTTTAGCACTGATACACGTCATACCACAATTAGTATTAATGCATTCACCAGTTTATTTATCAAATTATTTAGACAATTAACACCTGTAATAAAATATCAGCCGTTAATTTAATTTCAATGAAAAAAAGCGAGCAATTGTGAACTTACACTTTATGTGGGCATATTCAATGTCATATACAGGAAGTAGGTTTCCATGGAAGCTTTAAATCAGCACGTAGAAAACCCACCACCAATTTTATTAGTACACATTTGCATACAACGAGTTAATACGTTTGAGTAAACGAATAACTACAAATAACTCAAAGAATTGATTACAAGAAACATTTTTAACAATATCATTCATCAGATAGTATAATGATGCGAAAGAACGATCAATATCAAGTTATTAAAAATGTACACAATATACCAAAACAAGAATTTCCCATTTTATCAAAAAAGTAGAGTATAATGTGCCCGGGTCAACACATGCAGATGTTTTGTAAATTAGATGAATGGCTTTGTTTATACAATTTGGAAATATTTCCACGCAGAAATGAGCTGAACAATAACGCATAATAGCCTATTGAAGAAACTAGACAAGTTAGATTACCATGTTGATCAACGTATTGGTATAGTTAAACTATCAAGTTTAATTTTTTGATCACATAAAGTTGGCACACACATTTTGTGAAAAATCTTGCTACTTTGTCCACAAATAATAATTTCTAACCAAATTAATAGCTTCACTACAATTCAACATTCGTATATCAAATAATCATTAAATGTTTAGCAATGCTGGTTATGAAATAAAACGAATAGAATTTACACTGTATATCAATTAACACACCGTCATGATAAGTAACCTAGGTTAACTTCCTTAAGAAATGTCTTAATCAGTTACAATAACCACTGCAATTATTTATGTGAACATTGCAGGGATGTATGCACATCAGAATACAACTCAAAAATATTGGATCTAATCACATCCCGAGCAATATGGCATAAAAAGTATGTATTGACCAGATTTAGAATTAAGAAAAAAAGTGGTGTCTTACTAGAAGGATGTGTTAGTTTCATTATAGGCTCATGATGAGGTTTGCTGAATTAAATATGTAATATAACAATCCAAGATATAGCCCATTGAAAACTAACCAGTTGCTGTCCATGTCGAAAGAATGCATTATTTTATTTTCGTTTTTGTTTCACTCATCCAGTAGCATACGAGCCGTATCTTTAATACGCATAGTTATAATCAAAAACTTAAGTGCTTAGAAATGGAATGTAAGCCACATTCCTCTTGCAGCGAATGGGCTCGTAGCAGGAAAGATTTGTTGTTTATTTTTATTTTATTATACCGAATATACTAGCTTCGCTTTTATAGCCATAATTATTTTTGTGACTTCAAGAGCAAATTTGTTAATGGACGAATGATGATGGTAAAATCTATGGGGTGCGTGGCATTTTGGCAAGAATTGAGATGGCTGGCAACTTTTGTATGCAAGGCTTTAGGGTGTTTTCAATTAGCGCCTTTGAAATGTTTGCAGGAAGAAATTTAACAAGGCTAGCAGTTGGGTGTGCGACTGTTTGTTTCCCTAATAAAGTTGGTTAATAATGCGCAGATTTCCTCAATGCATACCACAATAAAATGGAAGATATTGACCCACTGTGGTAGAAATTGGCAGCTTTTCCCACATTACAACTGAGAATGTTGTAAGGTATGCTTTGCTCGATTTTGAATTTTTTAGCTGTTCTCGTATTTACTTGCATTGTACCTTTAACACTTCACATATGGAAGCGTGGGAATCTTGACATGCAAGAGCGAGTATGCAAATGCAAAACTCCAAAAAAAGAACTTTAAATTTGGTCTTTTATGTTGCGCAAAAAGAGTTAGTTAGTCCTCGAGTTGGTCATAATGAAGAGTGGGTCATACTCACTTCAGTAGGTCATTCAAACATCAATTCTGATGTTGCAAGCGTTTAACATCTACCGAAACTGAGTAAATGCTGGCCAATGCCATATTTGGGGATCTTGATAAAATGGCATGAATTTTGTTAACGAAAGTCGTAAGTGAAATGTGTCAGCTTGCCGCTTGTACCTGAAGCATTACGCAAATGCCCATCAAGGTTCATTTTGTAATTTTATGCCCACCTGCTGATTCGAGGGCAAATTCAATCTTGCAGTCATCTGACCTGGTTGTATAATAAAACATGCCTAATTTTGTAGAATTGCATCAGATGCGAAATCAACTTCCATCTCTTTAGCTTCTGCCAGAAACGTCTTCAAAGGTTAAATTCACCGAAAAATTGGAAAACAATCAAAAGGCCTGGCTATCATTAATTTGCCATTCTGTTAAATGGCTATATACTTTAGTTGACAGTAACTGAGGGATAACAAACGAGTTCAACCCAATTTTTACTCGTATTCCAATTTTTTCTTTCTACTTTGATATGAAAGGCGAAATGACAAGTTTTAATATTAATCAGTAAAATGGACAGCACATAACGTTTGGGATACATGTTATTTCGTTGATTTTCTGTAAATCCGTAAGTTTTTCATTAAAGGGGAATTTTTCCGAACCAAAGGCTCCTTATAAGGAAAGAAAACCAGCTCCGTTTTTAATGACAAACATGTTCTTGTTTTATGGAAAGGCGGCTGGTTTCGGGTATCCTAGATGCATTGCTCCATTTTCAAGAGAAACAACATATGAAACTGACAGGCTATCATGACTAAAAACCACAGCACATCGCCAGGAGAAAATTTTAAATATGCCAATTTCGAAAACTTTCAAATTTACCATATATCAGGTAAAAAAAATTAGCAACATATATCTTGCGTTAAATATACTAATAGTGGAGGGAAACTGTACAGCAGCCACATAATAGAATTTTCACCCAAGTTGAAAGAAAAACATTAACTTAACAGAACAATTGAAAACCCCTGCAGTCTGTGTACGTAGGCCTACATTGTGCAAAACAGTATTTAAGTCCTAGATCAGGATATCTGCCACATTCTGCATTTGCAATTGACTATAAAAACCTCAAAATTAAACAAATTGCAAAAATTGTTTGACAGAAAAACAGACTTTCGGGTCGTGTGATCTGATGCAGTAGTTAGCGTCATGACCTGATGATTGCAACATCGACAGTTTATAGGGTATGGTCCACGATAAACGTATATATTCTTAAAATCCCTGATGATGCCAATCTGAACTTTCATTTAATGTGCGCAATGGCGTCAAACTGATTTTTAACACGTGTTAAAAACCTAAGCAGAAATGCCCGTTTACAAAAACATAGCTGCCAAGAGAAGTCGGTATACGGCATATCATTAGTTGATAGTTGCCGAGTCTAAACATCACTCCGTCAATGGGCTGAGCCTATTTGCGCAGAAAATATAAACACTGTACTACTTACTCCTAGCTATTTTAACTTTAAGCGTTAATCCGTCCCCTGAGTGGTCAGCATGATGGAAGCGAAGTGAGAAGGCACTTCCCAAGGTATGGTTATATGTATAAACTATTAACAGTTCAATTCAACGTTCACATCGATGTCCACTGGGTCGAGGATGAAACCTACTTGTCCTCACAAGAACACGTGTGTCCATGAGACGGAAACAAAGAAGGTTGACCCTTATCCCGCACAGTGGATGTCCCTGCCTAAAATGGCGCTTTGCAAGCAGACGACAAAAAGTGAAGCCATCGCACAGGGGTGGCTCCTATGTCGACTTCTGCTGCAGAACTCGGACTGGTAGACTAGGCCATGTCCACCATCGGCAACATACAGTACAGCTGCCTCCTGCGTTCTGTTCCAGAACCCCTAGCGGATGTCTGCCCGGTCCCGGATGCGGACGACAGACTTGGCCTTGTCTCGTGGCAGGCTGCGCTCGTAGTAGTAATCCCTGTCTGGCAGCTCGATTTCCCTCTTTTTGGTGGTGGTGGTGGTGACTTTCTGCCTGGTCACGGCCTCCACCCGCTCTCCCGGATGCGAGATGTCCGAGCCTCTGGAGCCGGGATTGGTGGAGCGGGAGCGTCCGGAAGCGTTGCTGGAGTCGTCGTCACCGATGGAAGAGCCCTTGGGGAGGACCGGCGAAGGGGGGCGCCTGGAGAAGGGTGGTGGCGATGGGGTGTTGGAGCGGTAGACTCTCGGTGACGATCTGGAGCGATGGTAGTTGGGCTTGGGGGGTGGCTCGTAGTCGTTGCCGGTGTGATAGTCGTAGGAGCGGTTGGTGTGCTGGTAGTAGGGGGAGAAGGGACGGGTGAGGGGTGGCGGTGGGGAGCGTTGTGAGGGTGGGGGTTAGGACGAGGCACGGGATGGAGGGATGGACGACGGCAGCCGGATGCGGTTTGTGTACGTGGGCGACATTGGAGGGCTTCCGGTAGACGGGCTGCTGGTGCGCGGTGACCACTTGGAAGGCTTGGGCACGTACTTGCGGTAGATGGGCAGCTCATCCTTGGGCGTGCGGTCGTCCAGCAGCCTCTGCATGAACTGGTGCCGCTGGTTGCCGGAGGCCGGTCTTCCAGAGTTGGAGGTGGCGTCGTAGAAGGTGGTGTAGCCATTGCCATTGGACTGGTGGTGCAGGTTGCCGATGGACTGGCTCCGTGAGCCGTTGAACGTGCTGTAGCGCGATGGCTTCTGGGGCCGGGGTCCACCGTCGATTTTGTTCACGTTGGGCGAGCTGATGGTCAGGTAGGTCCTGGAGGTCAGGTTGGAGCCCTTGGGCTGGCGGGATAGCGAGTTGTACGCGGAGCTACCCGGGCTCTTGTCGGAGCCGCTGTTCAAGCGGTTTTTCAACAGGTTGTTGATGGCGTTCTTGACTATGCCGTCGCTGCGGTCGCCCTCATCGGAAAACCTCGAGGTCTGATGGACATGCTGGGTCTGGTAGTCGAAGGGTGTGGGGGTGCCAGCGTGCCGCGGGCTGTTCACCGGGCTGCCGCAGTCGCTGTCGTCGCTCCTGATGGAGATCTTGATGACGTGCTGCTTGGCTGGGCGGTGATGCCGTGGCGGCCGAACGGGCCGGTAGAGCGGCGTGGCCACCGGACCAAAGACGGAGTCGTCGTCGCGCACTGACACGGCCGAGTTCTCCTTATCAAGGAAGGTCTTGGAGCGCAGCGAGTGGATGATCTCGCTGACGTTCGGCAGCGGCCCGGGGTCCACCAGCAAGGGCGGCTGTGGTGCGGGTTTCTTCGGGCCGCTACCGGTCTCGTGGCCCAGCGTCGCGAACCTGCCGGGAGAGGTGCGGGAGTTGGCTGGCCGGGCCAGCGACCGGGTGCCACTGCCACTGTCCCGCTGGCCCCGGGTCAGCGTGCCGGTGAAGCGGACTCCGACACCCGGGTCCTCCCCAAGGTAGTACTGCTTCTTGGGCAGGCTGGACGAGGAGGATGTAGGGCTGCGGTGGCCATTGGCCTCGGCCTTCAACCAGGGCATCTGCGGAGGTGGGGGTGGGGGTGCCGGCGACTTGGCCGCCCTGCCGGAAGGCATCTGTTGCCGCTTGGAGTAGTGGACGCGACGCAAGCTACCGTCCTCGCTGGTCACTGGAATGGTGTGGACTAGTGCAGAGGGGCTGGTCGAGCCATGGCCGGATGCAGGGGATACGGTCACTTGTCCGGTCTCTTCAAAGTCCTGGCTGCCGAAGTGGTTCTCGATCCAGTCGAAGGTGTCCCGCTTTACGGAGTCGTCCTCCTCCACGTAGGTTGACCGTCGGATGCCGGTCGGGGATTCGGGCTCCGAAAGCCTCCTGAGCGTCTCTTCTCGCTTTTTCTTCCTCAACCTCTCAGAGACTGTGTCCCAGGCGTCAGCAGGGTGCGACGACGGGGAGCTGATGTGGACAACGTCCTCGCCTCGCCTGCGCTGGCCGGTGGATGTCGGGGACTGGCGGGCGTCCGCGATGCTCAGCCAGTTGGGCGGAAGGGCCCGCACCTCTGGAGGATCGTCGTCGAAGAACTCTTCGCGGTTGGACGTCTTCTTCGTCTCGGTGTTGACCTCGCCGTCCTTGAACTCGGAAACCTCGCTCACCTCGTTCGTGTCGATCACCTTGCGCGTCTGGCTAGATTGAAGAATTGGACCTGGAGATTCGGTCAGGGCGTAATCACGGGCTCGCAGGGCGGCCTGCTCCTTCTGCTGGAGAGCACGGTTGATCTCCTGGAAGAATTCAAAAACAGTGGCGTTAGACATTCAATTCAATTCAATTCAGTACCCTACTATCAGTAACTGAATACCGTGTGGTAGGGGGGTGTAATCCACCAACCCAGTTTAATCGGCAATTACCGCCGCATTAGGGTGGATACAACCATATCATTGTAAAATTGAATTTCTTGACGCTTAAGGCTGTCTTTTGGAAGAGAATTCCAACGTCTGATAGCATGCAAGAAATAAGACCAATAGTATGGATCCGAG
>JAQGAF010005297.1:0-12319 GCA_034687865.1 Kryphioiulus occultus | reverse complement strand
GAAAATGACGTGCAGTGCAATTTTTGGCAAGGTGTTTGGAATCCTCCCATCACTACCTATTCAACGATGTAAGCACATTTATCCTAGCACCAGCGGATTGAACGTTATTTTGAGAGGCCCAGATATCTGGTCCACCCTGTATATTCTTTTATGACGACCATTTTTTGTTAAATTCTTCGAATTTGTTAGAAATCGTTGGTCTTACAACAACCATTGTCCAAAAAACTTACAAAAACTATTTTCTTCGAATTGTTTTTTTTTAAAGAAAGATTTTCACGATAAGACACAAGTCTTTCGTAAAAATCTTATTTTTAAATAGGCAGAGACAACTTTAAAAACTCACATTTCCTTTAACAAATTTTACAAGTTTTAGTTTTCTCTGTCCTGTTTTTTATGAAAGTAACGAGGGCTTAATGTATAGGCTTCTAAGACCAATAAAATTAGCAATTTTTCCTCACTTTATTCAAAAAATAGTGCCTCTATGATAACCATTTTCTGTAAAACTGGCGTTTTGTTCCAGTTTTATATTTTAAAAAGTAGGACTTTTCGTCTAATAAACAAGCATTTTCTTCGAACTTTAGTGAAATAATACGACTTTTACTACTCCCTTTTTCTATAATAGGTCTTTTTTCGAAATTTTGTAAAAGCGAATTTTCAAGAGTTTTACTACTTTTTGAAAATTAACTATTTTTTCCCACTTTCGTTTCGAAAAACTGGGCTCTTATATTTAGCATTTATTTCGAATTTTTTTTAAATAGGTTTTTCCTCTAGCAAACTACAGTGTATCTATAGCATTTTCTTATAACTTTTGTAAAATTATCATTTTCTTAAGACTTTTTGCAAAAATTTGCTTTTCACAGAATCTTTTTCTAGCAAGAAACATGGTTTACCCACCCAAGGCGTTGTAGATAGGGTTCTGGGACCCTGGCACGCAACTCTGGGAGAAGAACTTGGACACGCCCTCCACATTGTCCAGACAGTCCTTGCCTCCCAGCAGGCCTCGCGCGACAAGGAGGCTCATGGGAACTACCCAGCCTGCATTGCGTCCAATGCCCGTGTGGCACGATTTGCATCCCCTTAGGGTCTCCAGACCTTTCAACCGGATGTTGTCCTTGCGCACAACCGCCACAGCTATGTATAAGTACGATGGGCGGGGCCTGCGAACTGGAGCGCGAGTGACGATTTCCGGTCTCGACCCACTTCCTGTTGTGGGGCGAGATGTGGTGCTGGACGATTTGCCGCCATCTTGTTTGTCGTCATCATCATCATCATCATCATCATGATCATCATCGTCATCATCATCATCCTTTTTTTGCCTTCTGTCATCATCATCATGTTTGTGTCTTCTGTCATCATCATCGTCATCATGTTTGTGTCTTCTGTTATCATCATCGTCATCATGTTTGTGTCTTCTGTCATCATCATCATCATCGTCGTCATCATCATCATGTTTTTGTCGTTTGTTGTTATCATCATCGTCATCATCGTCTCTGCCTGTGCGTTGAGTGACGTCATCGGTAGCGGAAGTGACGTCATTGGCAGCGGAAGTGGCGTCATTGATGTTGGCAGTGACGTCATCGTCTTCAGTGTCGTTAATGGTTGCCTCCCTGGGTTCTAGGGCACCTGTAAGGACACCAATAAAGGTAAGACCAATGATTTTGTGATCAAAATTTCCAAAAAACTTATTATTTGGTTATAGGGAAGTCCTTAAATTCTAAAGTATTTTCAACTTTATGGGGACCCTGCACTTCTAGTAATACTCTAAGGTTCAACAAATATGGACAATACTACTGATCGTGTAATGGGAACAGTACAGATGGATTGATGCAGGGTGTCTATCCGTCATGGAAGTCATGAAAAAGTCATGAAATGAAATTAAGGTCATGGAAGTCATGAAATTTACATCAGGATCATGGAATTTTTGTCTTTGATTGAGCCATAAGATAAAAATTTGATTTAAAATTCATCATTTCTTATACAATTTTGCAAACATTTCGCCTATGGCGTTTTTTGGCCAATCATCATGTCATCGATGTGGTATTTGATGTTTCTGAAAATCACCATTTAGTGATGACGTTGAACTTGAAGGACCCCATATTGTAATTTATACTCATTGAAAAGTCATGGAATTTGCAATACCAAACCAAGTAGACACCCTGTGAGGTTCCATTCTCATTCCTGACGATTATCCGAATTTTTGGGTTACTGTCAATATCAGAATAATGACAGTAACACTAACCATTTAGGATCGGCAATAAATTAGGGATATTGTTATTACAGTTTAGTGTTTCAACCCTACTTGTTTAATATACATGAATGAAACATATCCTTGCATTCGCAAATTGTCATTGATTTTTTTAGTATTAAATATTTTTTTTGTGTAACAATTTATATTGGATGTTTTTGATTTTTGAGTTTTTTTTGTGCCTAACCTAAACCAACCTTAAAATGTATGTTTTATTTAGCTGCCCATTAGGAGAAGCCCGCTTTCTAGTGGTGTCTAAGACGGAGCAGGGTCTAATCCGTAGTGCAGCCGAAATTAGTGAGTTAAGGTTCTAACTACTGACGTAGGAGAATTCTCCTGAAAATGGGTACGACCCCCCCCCTACCACTTGGCATTTATTTGCTGACTGTAGGGTACTGAGTTGAATTGAATTGAAAGGTTTTTGGAGAAATAAAATCGTGAATGCATTGATTAGATTTTATCAAACTTGCATGGCTTCGCGAAAACGGTTTTTTAGCATTCAAAGCAAACCAATGTTTCATTAATATTGACGTAGTTTTTAACACAATGTTGTGCTCAACTTTCTCAAAATGGCTGAAATTAAATTTTATGAAACCCACTTTCACTTGATTATTAATGACTGTACTTCGGAATTTGCCCTGTTGCTGCCCTACTTCAGCATAGCCACTGTGAAACAGTGGGCTTCTCCTAACTGCTTGTAGGCTGGCAGTGATTGCCTGCGATTAGGGCAGGAAATAAGCTTATATTACATTTTTAGGTCTGTCTAAGTAAGCCCATTGGCTTCCATAATCACTAACATTTCTAGCAATTTTAGAACTTTAGTGTGTTCTTAGGAAAGGCAACAGTGTCGTACCTTCCCAGTAATCCTCTCCAATCAGTGGGTACAGTCCCAAGTGCTTAGCTGCGAAGTAGGCGTGGCTCCTGTGAGCGGATACAGCGTCCAATTGGCCAGTACTGATCTCCCAAAAGCATTGGGCTCTGAAAATTATAGAAATTGAAAAAGACACTCGTGAGTGGTCGTTCTGCCAAATTGGGCTGCAGAAAGGGACCCAGTTAAGTCACTTCCGGTTGCATCGGTCCATACCCTCCAATCCCGTTTCACCATCACCGAATCTCAGTCACTGGGTTTTGTCAGAAAGGTCATTTCCGGTTGATTTGGATAGTTGTCGATGTCATTTCCACCTATAGCTCCCTCCGTCACCACCGAAAATGGCAAGTCGTCATTCCTTTGACATTTCTGCCAAAATTGCGTTTTGACAGAATGGTATTCAACTCACTCGTTTCTGGTTGGATTTCTGAAGTTTTCGTTGCCATTTCCCCCAATCCCTATACATGTACGTCAACACCGAAAATGTCAACTCGTGATTCCGCCGTCAATTCGGCGACTTTCTGCGAAAATTTGCATTTTGACAGAAAGACGTCAAACTTCCTCATTTCCTGCCGATTTCGGGCGGGATTCCCCTTCCTATTTCTCCATCTCCATTCACCACCACCGATAATCGCAAGTTGAATTTCGTCAACATTCTGCCAAATTTGCGTTTTGGCAGAAAATCGTCCAATTCCCTCATTTCCGGTCGGTTTTGGACGGGGTTTTCGCCGCTAATCCGCCCTCCAATTCCCCAATCCCCAATTCGACAATTTCAGGTCACATTTCGTCAAAATTCTGCCAAAATTGCGCTTTGACAGAATGGCATTCAACTCCCTCATTTCTGGTTGGTTTCCTGGAGTTTTCGTTACCATTCCCCCAATCCCTATACATCAACATCGACAATTTTAACTCGTAATTTCGCTGTCAGTTCGACGACTTTCTGCCAAAATTGCGTTTTGACAGAAAGTCGTCCAACTTTCTCGTTTCCGGTCGGTTTCGGGCGGGGTTTTCGCCACTAATCCACCCTCCCATTCCCCAATCCCCCTCCGCCACCATCGACAATCCCAAGTCGAATTTTGTAAACTTTCTGCCAAAATTGCGTTTTGACAGAAAGTCGTCCAACTCCCTCAATTCTCGTCCGCTTCGGACGGGGTTTTCGGCGTTCATCGACAATTTCCATGGTCACTGGACCAGGGGTGACCTACCTTGTCTTGCGCTCGCAGCACCGGATGCGGATGCGACTGTTGCTTTCCCGACGCAAGAAGTCCGCTAGGGCCTCACACTTGGCCTGCTCTGGGGCAGACAGGGTGCACCAGCGGATGAGGGACACGGGACGCCTGTTGTTTTTAGGGTTGACTGTGCTCAGCTCTGGGGGGTCCTGGAGGTCATCCTGGACCTGGAACAGGACGTTAGCCTGGGCCACGGACAGCAGGACAAAGATGAGGACGTTTGACCAGTGCATGATGAGCGCCGGAAATGATTGTGACGGTCATCACCATGCCCCTGCGTTATATAGTGACCAGTGGTCAAGCCTTTGAACCCCAACGAGTTGTTTGAACTTGCATTCCTGGGGCTGGGAAATTGGCAAAACGAGTTCCCCCCTCGTCAAATGCTAATTGGAAAAAATGGCGTTTCGAACCCCGAAATGGCAGAAAAAATGACATTTGGGGTTAGAAGGGTTCAGTTTCCTTGGGCTGCACCACCCCTAATAAACAAAAAAATTAAACAATTTATTCTAGGTAGAACGAGATTGGGATTTAAATGTATACGACTACATTGAAATATTTTGTTTTTGTCAGTGTTTTCAAAATAGTTGTGAAATGTTCAAAATGGCCACCAAAAATAATTTCTGCTTATATATGTACATGTTCCTAGTTTGCTGTATTATGCAAAATATACCTCAAATTTAAATATTTTGTTTTTGGCAGTGTTTTTCAAAAAGAGTTGTGAAATGTTCAAAATGCCCACCAAAAAAGAATTTTTGATTATACATGTACACGTAGGTAGTTTTTCTAAATCTCTCAAAATTGTCTTTATTATTGCTGTATAATGCAAGATATACCTCAAATTTAAATATTTTGTTTTTGTCAGTGTTTTTCAAAAATAGTTCTGAGATGTTCAAAATGTCCACCAAAAAAGAATTTTTGATTATACATGTACACGTAGCTAGTTTTTCTAAATCTCTCAAAATTTTCTTTATTATTGCTGTATAATGCAAGATAAACCTAAAATTGAAATATTTTGTTTTTGTCAATGTTTTTCAAAATAGTTCTGAAATGTTCAAAATGTCCACCAAAAAATAATTTTTGATTGTACATGTGTAGTTTCTACCGGTCATGGAAGTCATGGAAAACTCGTGAAATGAGATTCAGGTCATGGAATTCATGTAATGACATCAGGGTCATGAAATGTACACCAGGGTCATAAAATTGTTGCCTGTTGATTGATTTACAAAATACAATTTTGGGTTTAAATTCTTTATTTTTTACCAATTTTCGCAAAATGTTGGCCGACGGAGTGTTTTTGACCAATATTCATGTCACCACAGAGGTAGATAATGTTTCTGGTAATCACTATTTAGTCATGACATAAAACTTGAATGCCCCATATTCTAATACACATGGGAAAATTTTTGAAGTCATGAAAAAGTAATGGAATACTCATGGAATTTGCAATACTAAATCCTGTAGACACCCTGAGAATTTATGATTATGCAGTACGTGGATCTAGTTTTTCTAAATCTCTCATAATTTTATGTCGTTAAGCCAATGAAATCAATATTTCCCCTTCTAAGGGGGTTAAACCTGGGGCTTAATCGTGGGGGGTAAATGCATCTCCCGTACCAACAGTGAAATTGTGCATGCAAGTACTTTGGGTGTTGAAACCCCACACTAAGACAGGATTTTTTCGTATTACCCCTCTAAGGAGGCTAAACAGGGGTAAATGTATCTCAGGTACCATCAGAGCTACAAGTTGTAGGACGTTGAAATTTTGCATGCAGGTGGCTTAGATGCCAAAACCCCACAATAAAACGGATTTTTCCATTTTACCTCTATAAGGGGGTTAAACAAAGGGGTAAATGTATCGCCTGCGCTGTTAGAGCTTGAAATTTTGCATCCAAGAACTTTAGGTGCCGAAATTGCCCTCTACGAAACGTTTTACCTATTCCTCTCTAAGTAGGATATGCAGCGGGGTTAATGTATATCGTGTACATTAAGTGCTATAACCTTGAAATTTTGCATCCAAGAACCTAAGGTGCCGAAACCCCACAATAAGAAAGGATTTTTCATATTACCCTTATAAGGCGTTTAAACAGAGGGGTAAATGTATCTCCTGTGCTGTTAGGGCTATAACCTTGAAATTTTGCATCCAAGAACCTTAGGTGCTGAAACCACCCTCTACGAACACAGTTTTACCTATTTTCCTCTAAAGGTGGCTAAGCAAAGGGGTTAATGTATATCATGTACCATAAGTTCTAGAACCTTTAAATTTTTCATGGGAGTACCTTAGGTGCTGAAACCTCCTAAAATGAAAAGATTTTTAATATTTCATCTCTAGGGGTAGATATGATATTTGATTGGGGGTGGTCACTGTACCTCCCTGGTGTAGACCCCAGTCAATGATGAGCCCGACTGCTAGATATTATTATTATTAGAATTTTTTGCATATAGAAGTTTGTTAATTTTCTCGTATCTGCTGTGTTTTTATTTTAGCTCGTGTTTAAATAGGATAAGATAACAGATGATTTGCAGCAGGTTGTTCAGGTCCTCGTTAACGGTTTTTGAAGATTAAAACGAGTTTTTACTGGCAATTTCCATCGCTATCACTCGAGGCCAGGAGACAGTTTTTTGCGACTGTCTTCAACTTACTTGATTCGCTTCATAAATTTTGAACAGTTTAATTAACTCGCACTTTACACGATAGCCCATGAGTTGTTCAGAACCTACAACTTATTATGCTTAAGACCATGAAACTTCACTGAAACAGAATGAAACTAAAATAGTGCTACCACTAACAATATGAATATTTTTGAAATTAACAGGTTAACGTCGGGTATACTTCGGTATGTTCCCTGCTCATTTGCTACGTATTTTTTTGCTCCTTTTAGTTTTTTCTTTTATTTGTGGGTTTTTGTGCATAACGTAACCTATCGTAAGCTAAAAATGTAATGTCATTATTTTGCCTGCCCCAATCACAGGAAATCACTTCCAGCCTACAAGCCCACCTTCTCTCAGCTGGGCAGCGGCATGGAAAATACCAAAGTATAGCCAAAATAACTTAAAAAGCATAATTTTCTAATGCTAGGACAGGGGTCATTCTAGACACATGTAAGTAGTTAAAATATACTTAATTGGAGAAGGGAATATACCGTGGTATATCCGAATTGTCTATTAAAATGCCTAATTTGTGCTCTGTTTTTTCAACGTTATATTCCCCCAATATGCGCTTCATTGTTTTTATTTTTTTGAAAACCTGTTTAAACAAAAACATGGTTAATTCCATAACTTCTGACAGCATTTTTCAAATTGTTTCCATTAAATATTAAAATTATGATTTTTTTTGTTGAAACGCTGGTCTAGTTTTTTATTAAACTGTCGAATAGGTCGTTCTCATCATCATGAACAGTTTTGGGAAAAAAAATATGGAAAATGCCATCCCCTCCCCCCTCTAAAAAAAATTATTTGGGGTGAAAGTTTACATTGAGATACTGCTTCAGATAATTGTAATTATTGAACATTAAACAAACTTTATAAATGGGTTCTTCGGTTGCCAATAAATAATTGGTGGCGCCATCTAGTGGCACATTTTTGTAACTCCACACTTAAAATATTATTCATAAATATTTTTTATTAAATATTGATAAATTGTTTCCATTAACAATTGTTTCCATAAACACAACAAATGCAAACAATATCAAAAAATTTTTATTCATATATTATAAATTCGTAAGGATTCGTAAATTCGTTCGAAAATAAAAATTCCATTTTGGATTTTTCCCAACTTAGAAATAAACTGCGCAATTTATAAATTTAAAAAACAATTAGGCACTTGCGAAAAGCTCGTTCTATACAATGTGTGAAATACATTTAGCAGTTATAATGATTTCTAAGCAAAAATATGTTCCGAAATTTTTGCATGGTTGGCATAGGTGTTGTTGTTGTTGTTCCTCAAGAAATCGGAAGGAAGGAAAGTGTTTTTTGAGTGGATGGAAGGTCAGGGACTCAGGGGCCGAATTCGTCAAATGTGTACTCTTTCGAGTTTGTCCAGTTTGGCTAAGTAGCTCTTTTCACATGGTAACAGCCTAAGATCATCTGAATGACGGGAGTTCAGAAACCCAAATTGTTTTCCTTCCAAATCCGGTTTAAGTTTTTTGAGGGTAGCACAGCAAAACTGGTCCTTCAAACCAAGAAACAAATTAGGATCTGTCATGTTTACATAATATGTTAATGTGGTGCTGTCTCCATGGAAGAGGACACTTTCTGGTTCCTTCCATTGCTATTTCGGGGTGGGCCTTTTTCCCAAACGTTCACGTAAATTGCTTTATGCAGGTTGTAAATTTCCAATGAAATCCTGTTGTTTTTCAAATTTCCATTTTTTATTATTATTTTATTTATTTTTGTAAACCCGGGTCGTTGGTCTTCCTGTAAATGACCGTTTGCACCAAGTTCGCCTGTTAGGTATTCTAAACGACTTTTAACTTAAGCATGTTGATCAATTTTCATATTAAGCAAGTTGTTTAGTTTTATATTAATCATGCTTATCAACTTTCTTATGAGAGATTTAAATCAACTTTTATGTTAAGAATATTAACCAATTTTTCTGTTAAGCATTTGGGTGGAACATGAATTTTGAACACCAACTTTTATAAAAAGCATGCTGAGATCAACATGCTTTTTATAAAAGTTGGTATTAACCATTTCTAAAAACTTGTATAACATAAAAAGCTAATCAAAATGCTTCACAGAAAAGTTGGTGAAAGTTGGTAAAATAACAAATACGTAAATACGTTTTGATCAACTTTTCTGTTCAGCATTTTGATCATTTATTATACCATGTATAATATATCAAGTGATCAAGTGATAAAAAGTGATCAAAACTTTTAGAAAAAGTGAGCGAAACATATTTAAAAGCTGTTGATCAACTTTTATAAAGCTTATTTATTGACCAATTCTTGTGTTAAGCATTTTGGTGAAACTTTTATGAAGCATTTCGCTCAACTTTTATATAAACTACATGTACAACTTTCTATAGAGCTAAATATAAATTGATCAAAATACTTAATTTACACGTTGATCAGAATACCTAACAGAAAAGTTGGTCTGCATGTATATGTAGCAATGTGATCACCAAATTTTATGAAAAGCATGTTGATCACCATTGATCAGCATTTTGATCAACTTTTATATGGTGCATCTCGGATACTTAACATAAAAGTTGATCAAAATGCTGGACAGAAAAGTTGGTTAAAGTTGGTAAACTAGCAAATGCATAAATAAAAGGTTTGACCAACTTTTCTGTCCAGCATTTTGATCAACTTTTATTTTAAGTATCCATTGATCCATTAATTGATATTAAGCATTTTACTCAATGATAATTTACTAGACCATATACTAATTTAAAAATATAAAAAGTACTCAAAACTTATATACAAGATGTTCATCAACTTATACTGGGTGATTCAAAATAATGGGGGAGGTTATTTGTATAAATGTAACATGAAGTTGACGATTGATGTATAGTTTATGGACCGTGCGCAATCCAGTGGTCAAGTGACCTTTGACCTTAGAATTCATTTTAAGGGTCATTGCATTTTCAAATTCTAAACCGTTGCTCAAACACCCCAAGTCCCAATTTGAAAGTTGTAGAGCATACTCGAATTAGTATAAATCACGTTTCATTTAGTTTATTAAAATTGTTTAAAAAGCACAAAAAATTACATAAAATGGTGTAAATTTGACCTTGTAGCTTCAAGGACATGTGCCATTTTTCCAGGACAATCTAATTGCAAGGAAACATTGGAACTTTTGCATGTGCACTAGTTCAGTCATCTTTTTTGTAGTGCGGTTAGATTGTCCTAGAAAAATTGTACGTGTCCAGAAGCAACAAGGTCAAATTTACACCATTTTATGTTATTTTGTGGGCTTTTTTACACGATTTCAATAAATTAAATCAAACGTGATTTCTTACTAATTCAAATATGCTCTACAACTTTCAAATTGGGACTTGGGGTGTTTGAACGACTGTTTAGAATTTGGAAATGGAATGTCCCTTATAATTAATTCTAAGGGCAAAGGTCACTTGACCATTGGATTGCTCAAGGGCCATAGCCCATATATCAATCATCAACTTCAATTTACAGTAGGCCTATATGGGCCATTTATGCCCATATATTTGACCGTATATTTTCTGCCAGATACACGTACATGTTGCACATGTATGGGTCAAATATGGCCTTGTTTTTATAGCGGCAAACAAGTGAACATTAGATGATATCATATACTAGGACATGTTTGGCTGACTACTTGGCTTCATACAGTATGGCAAATGTTATTTGGCCCCACTTTGTGATTTGTGAAATGCGGCCATGAATTGTGAAAAATGTGAAAAGCCTTAGGTGTGGTACGTGGGAAACTTGCGTAGGAAACATCTCCATGTTTGAAAATCGTGAGTAACCTATGGGAGCAGTTTTTATACATACAGATTTGTGCGAAAAATAAGAAAAATTGTGACAAACATGGCCATAGATATAACGGCTAAAAATAGTGATTTATACAGGTATAGAATTGATTTATATAAAGTGCATGTTACAGTCGAAATAAAAATTGTGCGAAATATGCTCATAAGTGATAAAAACGGTCGGGTAAACATGCAAATATAGGGCATGTACAAGCTCACGAAACGTACAAATTGTATGAAAAGCGTGTTAAAATGGCATAAGAACGTGAATAAAATGCAAATAAAGTGTGGTGATTGTGAAAATAGGTAAACGGAGGACGAAATGCAGAAAAAATCGTTCCATCGTGGTCATATTTGAGGCTAGAAATTTAAGACGCTGCAAAATTAGATGACACGAATTAGTTGCATCAATTCGTCTTGATTCAGTGACAAGGCAGTCAGACGCAAACGGATCTGAAATTTATATGTTTTGATTTGCAGTGTAATGTAGCTTTTTTATTTAGGTGGTGGTTTCAGCCTACTATTCCCCCATGAATGCACCTCAGGTGGCGAGTCAAAGCAACACTAATATGTGGTGGGGTTCATGACGAACATGTCTAGTTTATAGTGTGAAATTAATGCATTAGGAGCAAGGGCGGATCCAGCACACTTTCAAAGGGGGCGGTTTTTGAAATTTTCAAAATTATACATTCACATATGCCGAATTTTGCCCATTAAATCCTATGCCAATTTCTGTTTTGGTTTGTTTATTTGTAAATTGATTTCATTATGTGCAACTTTCAGGCATGTGGAAGGTGGTATAGAATTTTTAAAAAATTTTGCATGCAAATATCTAATTTTTTTATTTTTGAACGCCGTAGGCAATTTTTTTACAAAAACTAGACCAGAAATGATTGTTTTCAGCTTGCTTTTATACAAAAAATCTTATGAGCGAAATAAGAGAGAACGCCATAGGCGAAATTTTGACAAAAACTAGACCAGAAATGATAGTTTTCAGCTTGCTTGAATACACAAAATCTTATGAGTGAAATAAGAGAGAACGCCATAGGCGAAATTTTTACAAAACTAGACCAGAAATGATGGTTTTCAGCTTGCATTTCCAAAAAAAATCTTATCAGTATAAATAAGGGAGGGGCGATCCAGGGCGATCGCCCCCCCCTGGACACGCCCTTGATTTGGAGTGTAAATGCCCTACTTTTTGAAAATCTGAAACGCAGAAACTCTTAAAATGCGCAGTGTAATTTTGTAAAAGTGTGAGACCGCCACAGGGCATTCCTGGTCGGATGCCACACCGGCTTTAGATTTCTGCCGACCTTGAGGACATTCCTGGGCGACATTCCCGATACTCTTAGGCGCATTCCACACAGCCCAACTCGCGTACCAACATTCCTGGGCTACGTGATCAGCCCCCCAAGCTACTGTGCCATTCTCGTTGCCAGGGCAACAGGGAAGTCAAGGATTCCAATAGCCTTGGGAATCCAACAACTATGCAAATGGGTGCATACCACCTCGGGTCACCTGACCACCCC
>JAQGAF010005296.1:0-12321 GCA_034687865.1 Kryphioiulus occultus | reverse complement strand
TCATCACATGTCAGTACGATCTTAGTGATATCAGTATGAAATTTGTACTGATTCCTACTGATCTTTTCACCAGGGTACGTGTCCGAAAATGGTTGAAACATGATGAGATAATATTAGAACGTCCCCGATACAGCAATTATCAAAATAGTCGAATAAGTTCAACATGAAAACGCTCACCTCACGTTGAATCTGCCGAAATAAGTTGGTGAGATTAGGCTAAGATTTCGCCTAAGTGACGGTTGCTGTTGGCATTTGGACCGCTAATCCCATCCGTATACATTTCCGAAAAATAAACCCCGTTCAATATTGATGGCATTCGTGCCTTCAGCGCCGCTTTCCATTATCATTTTTTGGGGATGATTTTCTTTCTTTTGCCCAGATTTCTCCGCAATGCAAATCCCACGTTTACGTCCTTCTATCGGGTTACGAAACAGCCGAATTAAATAAATAGACCGCGCTTAATTCGTCCTAAATTCCTCGTTTAGTGCACCGGAAGTCCCCCCGGAGACATAGTCGTCTAACTTCGTTTCGTCTATTTGGAGGGAACAGCTAATCTCGGACCAGGAGAACCTGAAGGATCCGATCCCGAGGATGGGATCCCCCAACCAATCCACCCACTCGTTCATCCAAAATGCTTTTAAATTTAGAGAGCGTCTCGCTACCTCCCCAGAGTGGATTCAAAACGCACCAATTCCTAGTCAAATAATAATAATGTAATGTCGCAGTTTTGTTTACCAATTATGAATTATTCAGAGCGGGACTCGAGATCTGCATTCGCAATTAAGCCCGGATCGGATCCTGCAGAAAAGAGGCGAAAAACGATTGAGTGCGAGACGATTGAAATGGGAACGTTCGTGTATTACGTCAACGGAAAAGCAATTCTTCTAACACCCCCAACATCACTGACCGAAAAATTGCAAATTGAGGGAAATGTTTTTGAAAATAAATCAAAAATGATGCAATTTAGTTTGTTGTGCGAGAACAGATTTTGAGAAATGAAAACCATGTGTGGTGCAAAATTAGATGACAATATATGATGGGTTTAAACCCATATTTTCATTAAGAAAATGATGACAGAGCATCATATATGTTCAAGTCTTACGTACGTCAACGGAAAATCGACATCTTCAGACACCTCCACCTGTATCAACACTCCTCATCATTTTTAATCCCCGCAAATGATGACATGATCACTGAAATGTTTTTAAAAATAAATCAATAATGATGAATTTAATTTAGTTGTGCGAGAACAGATTTTGAAAAATGAAAACCAGGTGTGGTGCAAACTTGGATTAAAATTATGGGTTTTAATCCCATTGTTTTATAAAAAAAATGATGGCTCGGAATTTTGTTGAATGAATCTCCAACCCCACAATACAGACATTCGTCAGAGGGAATGTTCAAGTATTATGTCAACTGAAAATTATCAACACTCGTTATCGTTTTTAAATACCCCCAAATGATGACATCATCACTGACGGAAAAAATCATTGACAGAAAAAAGTTGCAAATTGAGGGAAATGTTTTTGAAAATAAATCAAAAATGATGAATTTAATTTAGTTGTACGAGAACAGATTTTGAAAAATGAAAACCAGGTGTGGTGCAAAATTGGATGAAAATGATGGGTTTTAAACCCATATTTTTATAAAAAAAATGATGGCTCGGAATTTTGTTGAGTGAATCCCCAACCCCACAATAGAGACATTCGTCATAGGGAATGTTCAAGTATTACGTCAACTGAAAATTGACATCTTTAGACACCCCCACCTGTGTCAACACTCGTTATCATTTTTAAACATTCACCAGTGATGACATCATCGTTGACAGAAAAATTGCAAATTGAGGGAAATTTTTTTTTAGAAAAAAAATAAAAAATGTGCATATAATTTAGTTCACCGAGAATAGATTTTGAAAAATGAAAACCAGACGTGCCGGAAAATTGGATCGTTAGATCAAAGTTAGATCAAGTTAGGTAAACTTGAACGAACTTTAAATGAAAAAATACCTTTTGGGTGCAGAATATAGCGGACTGGAAAATTGCTTATTGCTAACAATTTTTCATTTTATTTTGGATTCAGAGTACATTTGGTTATTACTAATTTGTGTAATGTAATATTTTTGATTTTGTCCTATTTTTATGAGTTTTGATATTTCTTCTTTTGCCTTGCATTAGTTTTTAATGTTTTTCTTTTTCTACTTTGAACAACGGCCCTTATTGAATAAATTATTATTATTACATTAGTCGGGGAAAGCTGGATTTTAAAGCCCCTATTTTTATTGGGCTTTTGTGTTAATTTTAATTGATTAATTTTACCATATACATTACCCTTTGTGCATATTCCTGTTGAATGTATTTTAATCGATTATTTTAAAGTATTGACTGAGGATGTGTATCATTGTTATTTGCGTACTATCGTACTTCACCTAGTTATTTTCCCATTTTTGAGGAATAAATAATTATTATTATCATTATTATTATTTTGTTGACCCCCCTCCAAGATGATAACACAGTGTATCAGTGGTGATTGTGTACAACCCTCACCTATCATTTTCCACATTTTGAGAAATAACGACTATTTTTATTATTATTATTTTGTTGACACCCTACGCCTTCCCCTATCGCCATCATTTGGCACCCCAATCAAAAAACATGATGACACAATAATTGAACGCCCCCTTTCGTGCACAATGTCAATGCTTTTGGAAATGGGATAGTTTAAGAGTAAGCTGGAATAAACTATGTTATTAAGTTAATTATTTACGTAACTTGCCAAATTTTAATATACTTTTCGAATGCTATTGTTCAAAACTATTCCAAAATGTTGATTTAGACAACTGATTTGGAGATCATCAGTACTTATAAACACACACCACCATGTTTCCCTAAACCCAAGAAGTCGATTTAATGAAAAAATGAAAATAGTAAAATTACTTCAGACTCCTTATTGTTGGAGCTGCTTTTCGAGTGACTTCAATTTGGTTAATTAAGTCGAAAATGCAGAGAAAATATAAAGCGTTTCCGAACGGTTATTTTATGGGTTTTTGTTAGGAAAATGCTTTTCCCTGTTGCATAATCTACGTTGGTCTCCCCTCAAGATACGAGCCTCGTGAAGCCCACTTTCATCGAAATTCGGGTAATTGGTTTAGCCATGAAAGTGATAGCAGCCATTTTCCAATGTCCATTACAGTGGGGGACAGCGTGCATTAAACGCAATCCTCATGCATCAAAGTTAAGTGAAATCCCATCAGTAAAGGAAAAAGGGGGGAAATAGGTGATGGTGATGAGATTCAACAGGGTCACATTGCCTATTGGAGGCCCTATAGGGGCGAGATTGCATCTACATGCAAATCCAAACACCCTCTATGTTGGGCGATACAGGGGGCTATCTCAAACTACCAGAAACATCCAGCTAAATCCACGTAAAATCCGATTCCAAAAGTTGGCAAATGGGTACAGATGAAACCCAAACACTTGGACTTTCAGAGAAATCCAACTAAAACATGTTAATTTTCATGTTAAAACAAAGTCTGGATATTTTAGAAAATTTTAGGATATTTTAGGTACATGTACTCGAATACTAAATTGGTAAACTCAAGCTTACCAAAAGGTTTTGTGTTAAGTCAAATTTTTCAAATGTTTTTTTATAAATATAATTTATACAAAATATTATACATCAGGGTTCATATCAAAATTTGCAACACAATTCCCCTTACTTTCCCTGACCAAATCTGATTAATTTCCCTGAATTATTAAATATAAAATGTCAATGTAAGTAAAATTGATTTTATTCGTAGCATTACATGCACTATTAACTATATTTTTGTATTTTTTGTTCAAGTTAGCAGCTTTTTGTAGCTGAATCCATAAAGTCAAAGTATTGAAATTCAAAGTTTTTTTTTAATGTTTTCCCTGATTTCCACTAGATTTTCCCAGACATAATGGACAAAATATCAACATTTCCCTGACTGTCCCTGACGATATGAATCCTGTACAGATCTTATACACATATGTGAATTAAATATTTGTATAAATTTTTCCACGTCTAAAATTTATTTGACTTTCAACTCGATTTCTTAAGCCATTTGCATCTTTGTTTAACATGATAATTCACATGTTTTAGTTGAATTTTGATGCAAGTCGTCACGTTTTTGTATGAAAGGTTCCGTATATGGACAACATACTACTTATGCCATATAAAAAAAGTAACTTCCATACAAAAAAACGTATCAAAAGGTGCTTATTTCCATACAACAAAACGCTGAAGTCAATTGGTATGTTTGACACGGATGTAAATTCCAAATTGAATTAACTTTACTTATTTTAGTAAACTAGCTTATTTTGGTAAACCTGACATAACCATGTACCCACTCCATATGGACAACATATGGGGCATATGAGACCATATTCAAAATTTTTTATACACAAAAACGCAAAATAAGTTGCTCAGATATGTTTTAGGCAATCGAGTTGTAAGTAAAGTATACGTTTGACTTACAAAACCATTTTCGTAAACTTGGCATAATGTACACTGTCCATTAACATACATACACTGTACCATACAACCAAACATTGTACTGATTAGACCATATACAGAACCATTCACACACAACCTAGCAAACGTTGGTTAAATATGTTGTAGACATTCGAGTTGAAAGTCAATTACATGTACATGTTCAACATGGAAGTGAATTCCAACATGAGTTAAATTTGCAATACCATTTCGATAAATTCTACATTGGCCACGCACTCTGTCCATATGGACAACATTCCTATTAGGTCATCCACAAAACTTTTCAAACACAAAAACTTAACAAAAGTTCTCATTTCCATACAACAAAACGTCGAAGCTGTATCCGTTCATCTCATTTAATTGGTTGCTTTTAAGACTTCCAAGAACAGATCTTATCCGTCTTCAGGAATCGCCCAAATTAAGAGGTTTGACCAAACACGAGCCCACAGGGATGCCAGTAATGTCCCACATATCAGCGTCCCCATTTCACTGCTTGAAATGATGGACAAAAAGGGGAATACAGTATAGACAGAGGGGATACAGTCCAGTCAGATTGGCGGAAAATTAGTCTGGTTTTATGTAATATGTTGAGGGGTGATCAAAGAGATGGGTTTGGAAAGTGATTGACTCGTTAGATTCAGTTGAACGGCGAGGGACCCTCTTAGATTTAAACATTTTCAATGCATCATGAAACAATAGGAAAATCGCCCAAATCCAATTGGACGTTTTCACATTGAACCCTTACGTGATTGAGGAAGATTCAGTTTAGGGGTCAACTAGTTTTGCGTGAAAACTGGACCCTGTGAATCACAAACCTAAAAGCAGTGCTCAATAAGTACTGTTGCACAATATCAAAATATGATTTTACTGAATGCCAATGAAAGCTTGCAATAAAGCTAATATATTATTATATGAGGGAGTCGAGTATGAAATTGCTCTGGCTATATCAACATCATGCAAATGTACATGAATAGCAGAACCTGTCTAAACTAATACTTATCTTTGGGATTGGTGCTGAATTTTCGTTTAGAGAGCATATTAGTTTGGATAGGATGCCAAATTCGTACATGCATTTTTACGAAGCATTTTTGGCAAACGTTGTGTGCCCAATACAAACTAATACAAAAGTTATTGAAAATCAGTTTATGGCGATTTATTAAATTAAACATGTGTTCCAGTCGTGACTGGCACCTGAAATTAGTTTAGCGAGGATACTACTTCACGCAATATTTGTTTAGTCAGGTTCTAATCTACGTCCATATTTGGTAATCTGACTCCAATATCTTGGAAATATAACTACATATACATTAAAGATACACATTGTACTTTGCAATACATTGTTCCAAAGAACAATCCCTGAATGAAATCCACTTCAATGATTGAAGTACTGTATATTTGTGTTAATATTCGTTTCTCTGAATGAAATACATTCCTAAATGCACTTCAGGGTTATTCCTAACCCTGCATTCCTAAATGCACTTTAAAATAGTGCAAATGTACTGTACCACCACAGTTGGAATATCTGCCTAACATATCTTGGAAAACTTCAATAAAATATATTTTGCAATATTTTGTAATATTACATGTATTTCACAACATGATTCCCTGAATGGAATTCACTTCACTGACTAAATTATATAGTTTCTCTGAATGAAATACATGTCGAAATACAGATCCTGCCAGTAAAATACTACAACAATACAACTTTCCTGAACTAAATGTCTTTTGAAAAACGACTTTGAATGAAGTGCAATTGACACTTTTACGAATGCAACACACGTTTTCGAATGAAATGCAATTTAACATATATTGCTATAACTGCAGTGCTTCAAAGCCTCCACAATACATTTTTTCGTATAAACTGTGTATTGACATCCACTTCAATCAATGAAATGCAGACTGTCAAGAACGTCCATAACATGTTTCTCAGAGACATATGCATTTTTCTCAGACTTACTACACATAACACCTTGTTTTCAATGAAAACTCGTCCCATACATGTCATTTATTTCAAACCACATTTTTTCCAAATTTGACCCCATCGACCCTGTTTGGGACCTTTGCTCAGCTTTACTTCGTTCAGAGGTTGCATGAAACAGCTGCGTGAGGAGTGCAAAACCAGATTTTCAAACCTGATCCTGTTGTTATTTCATGCCCGTTTTCTCGTTGGTTCGCCGGTAAGCAAAAGGGGTTAAAATGTTGGGGAAATGTAAAGATGATGTGTTTTTGCATTCGGTCCATTACCGAAATTGGCTCTTCCTTTTGTCCCGAAAGCAACAGGGAATGGAGGAGTGCAAAAGATGGACAGCAGAGGATCAGTTGTCTGCACGCTCCAACACGAATATACTCGGGCAAATCACTTGAAATTACTTTTTCGAGAATGAAAAACGTACGCATTTCAAAAAAGATTGAGGAAAAAAGATGCCGGATTTAGACCTGCGTTTCAAATTGCATTTGGCTTCACTGAGTTGCTCCGGGGTCGAAAACAGAGTTTTTGAAACTCGGATATTCTTCGAACGAAAACTTCGCCATTTTATATTTGGATTTCAAATAAAGATATTCAAATTTCTGTCGAATGTCTATCTTAGAGAAATTAATCAAAGAGAAGTTTAGAGAGAAACCCAAAATGTCGTGTACATGACATAGAGGCATTTTAGTGTTACATGTATGTCATCACAAAATCGTGATTTGGAGACCCACTGCCTGTATCAGCAAAGAAACAGGAAAATGTCGAATTAACAAAATTAGATTTAAGAAATGGGAGTTTTACACTAAATTGGCAAAATTGGGTCACAAATGATGGATTTTAACCCAAATTTGATCAAAATCCTCTGTTATCATGCATCATTATCTATCAATCATCCCAACCCAAAGAGAGATGATGGCATAATACCTGAACGTCCCCTTAACTTTGGAGCAGGAAGTAATTCATAGCATATCTCATTATGATTATAATATACTGTAATATATTCATAAAACCTTGATTTTCAGACCCCTTTCGTGTCGGCATTTAACATTATTTTCAAACCCCATCCCACAATTTTTTAAAGTATAAATTCGAAATGAGCAATATTTTTTTTATCAAACTTAGATCACACAACAGCATATTTTCAAACACAACACAACTTATGACGACACTGTCAACTTTCGTCAGCCTCTGCCCCAACCTCACTTACAAAAAGTTTAGGTATAATTTTAGTTCATTTCTAGTTTTATATTGAATTATTAGTAAACACAATTTACAACCTTGTAAAAGAAACCTACGATGGTTTCTTTAAGGATTCATTATTGGTAATTGAAAGGTTTCCTTTATATTCAATGTATTTCAGAGGTTTTTAATATGATTCCAAAATCCCTCTGAAACCTATGATAGGTATATTTTGAACCTGATCAGAGTTAATTGATAAATGTTGAAATACGTTTCTGATACCCCACATGGAAAGGAAATGCATTTCAAATGCATTACGAATTGTATAATGTATTCCAAAGGCATTAATCGTTTTTATCCCAGCACAAAATACATTTAGTGATGTAAACAAAAAATGCATTTAACTAATGCATTTTATAATGCATTATGAAATATGCTGAGTTGAATATTTCACAATTTCTTCGAAACTAAATACTTACAAAAGTTGTGTGTGCTACAATGAATTGAATGAAATTAATGCATTTTTGAATTTTAAAATATTTCATTAGCAGCTCTAATTTATTTATTAAATATTTTAGATGTTTTAAATTCAGAATCGTTTTTTGAAACCTTTAAATATATGAAATAAAGCGAGGTTTTTGACATTTTACAATGCATGGAATATAAACCGTAAATTACATTCTTAAATGCAAACCGAATACATTTCACAATGCATTACACACCATGTTCTTCAATGCACACGAACTACATTACAATATGCATTACCCAATACATTCTCCAACACACATAATACATCGCAATATGCATTCCATAATGCATTGCAAAGTGCTTAAAACACATTTTAAAATGCATTCGGAAATGCATTTTAAAGTATATTTGTCAATACAAATTGAAACTAAACTTGGATTTCAATAAACAGACATTTTTAAATGTATTTTCCAATGCACCTCTTATACTGCACTTTTCAATGCATTACCATTACATGTGTAACCCAAAAATAGAAAAAATTGAAACCTACCTACTAACAACTTTAAAAAAACCTTTAATTTTTTGTAAGGGCTAACACCCCCAACCACGTGGTATTCATTTCATGTTTGTAAGGTACTGAGTTGAATTGAACTGAGATGACAATGCTTAAAAGTCGATCCCCTTAACGAGCTTGACTTTGGCACTTTCAAAACACTTTTTCATAGCCCTGGTGGTATTTTCCCTTTGGGTGATACTTTTTCCATCCCACCAACACAATCCACACAGTGGCTCGTGCTAACGCCCCATTATCAGGTTGCTAGCAGGTTTTTTTGCTCGGTTAGTCCCTGAGAGACACCTGTCTCTCCCTCCTCGTCACCCTGACGATGGGGTAACGTGACACGTTGGTAAAGACACGCGAGGGGACGCCACTAATGACGAACTGGTGCAGAAAATCGAAGAGGTTTGTCTGACGCTCTACCCAAACGCCTTACAGTACAGGCGATAATGAGGCGAAAAAACTACACTTTTGTAGACAGCCAGGGAAGGAGAATGTTTTTGTACTAAACACAACAATAAATGTGAATGTTTGTGTTAGAACAAAAATAAAGCAGAAACTAACGTTTTATACATATACTAGATGGCACGAAATGAGAACGTGTTTTACTAGGCATCACAACATGGGGACATTTAAACTGCGAGACAAACTAAATGAATATGTTTACATGCAGACTTTTTATCAATGAAATTAAATGTTTTAAGACATCCTCTTAACGAAATGGGCCGATGTTTCGAAATAGACATTCGCAATAAAATATTGCAACCAATATTTTCAGACGCTCAGTTCTCAATGAAATTTGTTTCAAGATACACAGGTCTCAATGAGATATCCTTTAAGAATGAATTCTGTATCAAATTACACAGCTCTGAATGAAATGTTACTTCAAGATACATAGTTATCAATGAAAAATGTTTCAAGATGCATAGTTCTTAATGAAAACATGTTTCAAGATACATAGTTCTCAATGAAATATGCTTCAAGAAACACAGTTCTCAATGATATATGTTTCAAAATAAATGTTCTCATTGAGATAGACTTTAAGATACATTTCATCATTGAGATATCCATTAAGACACACTTTCTCAATGAACCATGTTTCAAAATACACAGTTCTGATTGAAATGTACTTCAAGACACATTTTCTCAATGAGATAAGTTTCAATATACATTTTGCCAATATTTTATGGTGCATTTTATCTCGATGAAGTATGTTTTAGATACACTTTCCTCAGCAAACTATACTTCAAAATTTTCTCGATTTAAAGGACATTAACCTAAGTAAGTCATGCACGCAATCTGGCCTTAACTTGATTTGAGAATCTGCATGGGGATGTTTTATTCAAGGCATTCACTTGATGCAAATAACAAATACACGTGCCATTTAAACACCTTAAACAGACTTAACTTGAGATGACCACGTCACTTCCTGTTTCTCGCGTTTGTGGGAAACAAAACCAGTTGCAGCGAAGCTTTTCACTTATATTTAGCCTTGGAAACGTATGGTTTTAGCAAATCCAGACTAACCAATTCCCAACTAGTAGGTGCAAAGTAGAAACAATAAGAACACTTGTTCCAGACATTAAAAAAGGCGAATTTCTTGTACTGGTCAGTAAGGAATAAAGAAAGATACCTAATAGCCAGTACAAAAAGCACAATGTGTTGTACCAGACAGCAAGAAAATGAAAATGTTTTGCTCCAGAAAGGAAAAAAATGGTGAATGTTTGTTATAGACAGAAAAAATTATGTTTTTGTACAGCACAACAAAACAGGGGCATGTATTGTTCTAGACAGAAAAAATTACAATGTTCTGTTCTAGTTAGCACAATAAGGAGGACTGTTTTGTGCTAGACAACAAAAAATGGAAACGTTTTGCTCCAGACATCAAACCAAAAAATGTGTTGTTCTAGACATTTCAAACTAGATGTTGTAAACAAGAAAGCCAAAAGGCACTCTTCATTCAAGTAGGAAATAAGTAACACTTGAAATAACATTTGAAAAACCACTACTGACCATCATAGATTTATCATTGGAAGTCTTCATCGTTTTCACGAAGGTCTACTAGATGGCGCTGCATGCATGACTATGTACCAAATGCCTCCACTTGAGCTAGAATCGATATCAATTATTTAGCATCCTGCTTTAGTCAGCTTTGCACGAAAAAAAACGAACTTAATAAGCACTTCTTATTGGGGCCCGAATTTGTTATCCGGATCGTCATTCCGTGACAAATGTCAACAATATTTTAGCTTCGTGTCACACGTGTCATTTGCACACTACTAATTTAGCAGGCCGAAATAGATGATGAAAAAAAACTAGGTATAATTATTTCGCAGCTTACTTGTCGAAAAGAAACTAGGGCAGAAAAAAATAATAAAAAAAACAACGAGAGACAAGACAAAAAATCTGGCAAACATTTATAGATGATAGACGAGTGTAATAGACGTAATAAAACACTAATGACAATTTTTTCGTCTCAATTGACACTAGAAAGCGCGGACATCAAAAAGCAAACGTTTTTACCTGAAATCATAGCAACAAGGCAAAAAAGGCCAATTATGGAAAACAAACTTATCGAAAACTGATTTTGGCTATACATTACATTTAGCCCCGCTCCAAATGTGTACACGTGATATATTACTGAGCTCAACTTGATGAGTAGATTTCAATAAGGTGACTTTAGATGAGGTGATTTGGTTATATTATGTTAGATTAGTTTATATTATGTTAGCTTAGGTTTTGTAAGGTTGGTATAGGTGAGTTCAGCTCATGTTAGGATAGGTACAAAAAACCGAACTCACAAAATAGCAAACAAAACCAGAAAAAATCGCTCGATGAGGAAAGTTGAAATCAAAATATTTTGTACGCATTTGAAGCAGGGCCTAAAGTAAAGTATAACCGTGATTTACCTAATGACCGATGACGAAAGATGTGCATGCATTTGCAACTAAATGGCAACACATATACACCCACGTGGAAAGGAAATGCATTAAGAACGCAAAATATATACATTTGGTAATATAAGCAAAAATGCATTTTACTAATGGAGTTTACAATGCGTTATAAAATATACTAACTATTGTATTTCACATTGTATTTGAAGCTACTTACTTGCAAAAGTTATATGTGCTGCATTGAATTTATTGAAATTGATGCATTTTTGAATTTTATACAACATGTATTTCACGATGTTAAAATTCAGAATTGGGATTTCTTTACATATCGAAATTATGAAATATAGCGAGGCTTTTGACATTTTACAATGTATGAAATATAAATTTTAAAATGTATTCTTCAATGCGAACAGAATACATCATACAAAAACTAACAAACTATACTTACATTAAAGAGTGTATTACACAATACATTTTACAATACGCATAATACACTTACATTTCAATATACATTCCATTACGCATTACAAACTGTTTAAAAACACATTTTTAAAATACATTCGGAAATGCATTTTCAAGCATATTTGTCAAAACAGCATGAGACTAAATTTGCCTCAATCTACAGACATTTTAAAACGTATTTTCCAGTGCATGTTTATAATACGTACCCCTTATTGAGAGAGTCCACCATAACAGGAAATGGGAATTTTCCCGTTTTTTTCTGTTAGTGGCAGTTATGCTGG